>JAOUQZ010037893.1:0-14060 GCA_028564935.1 Neosilurus hyrtlii
CAGAGCACCTTCCTCCATACATTTGGGGAGTCGCCCACATGCCTTTTGGCAAACTCAAAACATGCCTTCTTATTTTTAACACTAAGTAAAGGCTTTTTCTAGCCACTCTTTCATAAAGTCCAGCTCTATGGAGTGTACAGCTTATTGTGGTCCCATGCACAGATTCACCAGACTGCTGTGGAACTCTGCAGCCCCTTTAGGGTTATCTTCGGTCTCTGTGCTGCCTCTCTGATAAATGCCCTTCTTGCCTGGTCTGTGAGTTTTGGTGGGCGACCGTCTCTTGGCAGGTTTGTTGTGGTACCACATTCTTTCCATATGAAGATATGATGGTGCTCCAGGGGATCCTCAAAGATTTGGATATTTTATTTATCCTAACCCTGACTTGGACTTCTCAACAACTTTGTCCCTGACTTGTTTGGAGAGCTCCTTGGTCTTCATGGTGTGATGCCTCTTGCTTAGTGGTGTTGCAGCCTCTGGGGCTCTTCAGAAAAGGTGTGTTTATACTGACAGATCATGTGACATTTAGATTGCCTACAGGTGGACTTCGTTTCACTAATTATGTGCTTTCTGAAGGTAATTGGTTGTACCAACTTTTGAGGGGCTTCTGAGCAAAGGGGATGAATACATATGCAATTCATTTAAAAAATATATTTATTATGTATATTTTTCTCATTTCACTTTACCAACCTAGACTATTTTGTGCAGATCCATCACATACAATTCAGATTTAAAAAAAACAATAAAATTACAGGTTGTAATGTAACAAACACACTTTTTAGGTAAAAAGCTGGGGGGGGGGGGGGGGTTTTTTTTGCAAAGCAAAAATATCTGAAATGGTGCTTGTGTCATCTAGGCACATGCTTTATGGAGGGGGGTGAAAGGCTAAGTTAACTCTAACCTTCTCTCTGACTTCCATTATTTATTTATTTATTTGTTAGTTACATTGAGTATCCTTACTTCTGAATCGTTCTGTCCTTTGGTATGCCTGTTGTTCTTTTCTATAAATACACAAGGTATGATTGACAGGCGACATGGTGGCATAGTGGTTAGCATAGTGGTTAGCAGGTCTACCTTACAGCAACAAGGTCCTGGGTTCCAGTCCTGGGCTCTGGCAGTTCTGAGTGGAGTTTGCATGTGGGGTACTCCAGTTTCCTTCGACAGTCCAGTGACATGCACATTAGGCTAATTGACTGTTCCAAGTTGCCCCTAGATGTGTGAGTGGTTTTGTGTGTGTTTGCCCTGCAATAGTCTGGCGCAATGTTCATGGTGTACCACGACTACACAGTCCCAGCTGTGTAGGCACCAGCCTGCCCGCAACCCTAGTGAAATTAAGCAGTTTAGGAAGTGAGTAAGTGAATATATGAGCACCTTTCTAATATAAGTCATTCTATGGCTACTTAATCAATGTCACAAGCCTGCATAATAGACAAGCGTGCAGTGTGATGCCAACCAAGAAGTCCATTTAGATTTAGTCCATTCAAACCCCTTCCTGTGGCTCATTATACTCTTTTTCTACTGTCTTTGGTTTTAATTTATTTATTATTTTTTTTTACTGACATTACTTTTGTGTCTGATTTGAATTTTTCTTTTTTTTTTTTAATAAGTTTAAAATTAAATGTGTGTAAAATCCGTTTGCTTTTCCATTTTGTTTGTAGAAAGCGTTCATCGAGGCCAGAGACAGCGATCGAGTCCTTGCTACAGTGATCATCATTTGTTTCTGACTGCAGGATCCAGGCCAGTCATTTGTGCAAGAATGAAATGAGTTTCAGTGTGTGAAGGTGAAAGCATCTGGAATAAGTATACTGAAGTTTTAGTGAAGAAACAATTATTCAGTGTAAATGTGCTGGATTATTGCATTATTGTTTCTTCATGCTTGCTGTAAAAACAGTTATTTGTTTCAGAACGTATGTTTAGCAAATGCAACATTTCTCCTTTAATCACAAAACAAAACAAAACAAAGTGTCACGGCTCCTCCGGTGTAGGATGTTACTACAGTGATGCTCTGGCTGATAATCTTGTTATCTTAAGAAGGCTACTTCAGATATGAATCACACGTTTGATGCTTCCACCACTGGCTTTTTGCAGTTCCTTTTTAGTCTTTGAACTTGATGTATATGTAAAGTGTGCTCCTAACCTGGTTACATGAGGAAATTTGGCCTGAGAACCTGCATGCTGCTCAACAACCATTATAGCGCTATATAACACTAGCTAAATGTTTTTATTTTCAGTCCATCCCCTACCACATGTGCACTGTAGTCAAAGAAAATAATACACAATTTGCCATAGAGCTGTTTACATTTATAATACTGTATTATGTGTACTTGTTAATTTATTAAATTATTTACTTCCTATTTACATGTTATATTACACGTCCTGATTGCTTTAGTATATGTCAATTAAAAATATATGAATAATTCAGTCCTGTATTATTGTCTTTCTGAAAAGTGTTATGGTAAGTAATTTATTTTATAAACAGCATTCACCTCAAGATACCCACCACTGCTCAGATTATTAAAAGGTAAGTGGTTGTACAAAAAACCACACCTGTCGATAAACTGAATAGTGTTTTTCGAAGACTTAGGTGTCTTAGTGCATCCACATTGACAATATTTGTAATTAAATAAATGAGTGTTGTCAGCATGGTGGTTTAGTGGTTTGCACATGTGCCTCACAGCAATAAGGTCCTGGGTTTGAGTCCCAGGGTCGATAAGGGAGATTCTGTGTGGAGTTTGCTTGTTCTCCTTGTGGTTGTGTGGGTTTCCACAAGTACTCTGGTTTCCTCCCACAATCCAAACACATGCTTATTAGGCTAATTGACTGTTCCAAATTGCCTCTGTGTGAATGTGAATGGTTGTGTATGTGTGTGTATGTGTGTGTGTGTGTGTGATTGCCCTGAAATGGATTGGTGAACTGTTCAGGGTGTACCCCACCTTCTCCCAGAGTTGGCTGAGATAGGCTCCATTCTCTGTGAGTAGGATTAAGTAGTTGGGCAAATCAGTGAGAGTGCGTTTGTAAATTACTTATTACCTAGAAGGAAACGTCAGAAGAAGCGCTTCAGAGTAACAGTGACAAGGGATAATGTCACATGATGGTCAGACCTTCCAAGATCTTATGGAGATCATGATTAAGTGAACTGTAGCAGAATTATAGAGCTACAAAATTGCAGTATCGATCATGAAGATAAATGTGCATGGTGGATTGTGGGTAGAGTGGTATTTAAACATCTGCATGGCAGTCAGATGCTTTCTTGA
The DNA here is from genome assembly GCA_028564935.1 of Neosilurus hyrtlii. Lineage (NCBI taxonomy): Eukaryota > Metazoa > Chordata > Actinopteri > Siluriformes > Plotosidae > Neosilurus > Neosilurus hyrtlii. The sequence continues at coordinate 3,252 of JAOUQZ010037893.1, forward strand.
GTTTATCTTCAGTAATCCTCTTGACCAATAAGAGAACTAGACATTACTGTCATCATGTGGCACATTTTCACAGCTGTAGATGTGAAACGAAAGTAGAAAACAGCTGATTAGGTAAGTTAAAGATGCTCTCAATGGTGACGATATCCTGTTGTCGAAACCAAACCACGGAGGGCACAAAGGTGGGAGTAGTAGGAACTTCTAGTACTATTAGTAAACACAATGTTGCAGCCTTACAGATACACATTAATGCTTAAAGATATGTTCTGAGGATGTGAAGTAATGGATGAATATGCTGTGTTTTGTGTTTTTAAACTCGGTGATCATACAAACTCTTTACGATCTTTAATACAGAACCTCACTACAACAGCATATGCTGTTATATGAAAATAATAAGTTGGAGTGGATGTTCTGACCTTAAAGCTGATTATTTTTCCAACAAGTCATACTTTATACTTGTTACACTAAAGAAATACATTAAGGGACACATCCTTTATTTGCACTAAAGCAAAGTACGATTCTCAATCCAATAAACTCCACAGTTCTTCAGGAAGCTGCTTTCCTAACTCCCGGGGTTTGAGTGTGCATGCTTGGGCTTCCTCACCCCATTTATGATCTATCCACTCTGTGCGTTCTCTAAAACTCGACACTTTCAAAATTTGACAGAGCTACAGCCACATCCCAACGGAGGCTGAGGACATGACTGGGGAGGCTGGAGTCCGAATGGGCCATGTTTCGCGTCTCCATTATTGTGGAGGCAGCCCGGAGCTGTGGCCGGAAGGTCATCGGTGTCCGAACCAGGTGGTGCACACCTGCGGTGAGTGGGACCATCAAGCTGAAGAAGGAGGTCTATTAGGTACCTTTGTCCTGTGGGAATCCCGCGGCAGCAGACAGGTACTGGCAGGCCAAGTGTTGCAGCAGCCCGGAATGTCGCCGATGCAAAATCTCAGGTGAGGGAGGAGCTCCAAAAAGTTCTGGACCACCATCCGACGCCTAAGGAGGGGGAGGCAGTACTCCACAAGCACTGTTTACAGTGAAGAAGTGGGGAGCTGCTCACCTCGATGTGGACCTCCTCAATTCCACCAACACGCCTTCCAACTATTGTGGAATCACACTTCTACCTCTACCCGGGAAAGTCTATTCAGGAGTACTGGAGAGGAAGATCCGACCGATGGTTGAACCTCGGATTCAGGAGGAACCATATGGTGTTCGTCCCGTCCTCAGCACTCTGACCAGCTCTGCACACTCTACAGGATCCTGGAAGGGGCATGGGAGTTTGCCCAACCTGTCCACATGTGCTTTGTGGACTTGGAGAAGGCTTTCAACCGTGTCCCTCAGGTCTTGTGGGGTGTGCTCTGGGAATATGGTATACCAGACCCATTGCTATGGGCCATTTGGTCTCTGTATTGCTGGAGCCAGAGCTTGGTCCACACTGGTAACATGTCAAATTTGTTTTCAGTGGGGGTTGGACTCCACCGAGGCTGTACTTTGTCACTGGTTCTGTTCAAAATATCTATGGATAGAATTTCTAGGTGCAGCCAAGGCGTTGTGGGGTTCTGGTTTGGTGGCCATAGGATCTCATCCCTGCTTTTTGCGGATGACGTCCTTTGGCTTCATCAAGCCGGGACCTCCAGCTCTCGCCTGGAGCGATTCGCAGCTGAGTGTGAAGCGACTGGGATGAGAATCATCACCTCCAAATCCGAGGCCTTTCTTAGATTCTGTTATGTTTCTCAGATTCTCAGATTCTGTTCTGTTCTGAATCAGTTTTCAGTCGGGAAAAGTGTAGAATGCACCCTCCAGATCTGTAATCTCAGGGTCTTTTTCACGAAGAGCGGGAGATTGACAGGCGGATCGGTGCAGTCTCTTCTGTAAAGCGGAGCTTGTACCAGTCTGTCATGGTGAAGAGAGAGCTGTTAAGAGGAGCCAGTTGAGGTGGCTCGGGCATCTGATGACTGCCTCCCGAATGTCCAACCGAGAAAAGACCCCAGGGTCGACCCAGAACATGCTGGAGGAACTACGTCTCTCGTCTGGTCTGGGAATGTCTTGGCATCCCATGAATTAAAGACAAAAATATACAGATAGAAGAAAAATAACCATTCCCTGCACATTGTGAATGTGTGTATATAGAAGCAACCAGTGCAAATTAAATTACTTTAAAAGCGGTGACAACTGTGCCAACATCTTTCATGTAAATGAAAACTGTATCACCATTTCTTCAAGAGGTCATTCAAAGATGTAATAACATTAAAATTGTTTCTGCTATTAATAAAAACAGTATAGTCTAAGAAAATTTGTTTCTCTGTTAGAGGAGCCATACATGGGTTACATATAGGTGTTGCCTCTCCCTTCAGTAGAAGACTATGTGTAACGTGTGTGACCGATACAAGAGAGTGGCCAACACCACTTCCTCCTTTCTGTTCTCATAATAGCTATAAGCATAGCCCTGTCTTACAGATGGCTGGATAGAATTAAGTTTATTATTGGGCTCCTCATCCAACTGGTGCTGCAGTTATTTACACGAGACCCTGAAGTCATGTAGGGGACCTTTTGTCTCATTGACATGATGGTTAAGTGCTTCTTTAGCTAGTTTGTCAGCTCGTCATCACTCATGATTTCAATATGACTTGGGCACCAAGCAAAGTCAATGTTTTTATCATTAGAAATCAAGGAATGAAGCAATTATGAAATCTTTCAAATATCAGGGTTGTCAAAGTCCTTCATAGCTGTCAGGTCAGTCAGAGAGTCTGAAAATATAATAAAATAATTCCCTTCATGAGAGGGCACAATATCAAGTGCACGCAGAATCGCTCGCAAATGTGAAAATCGAGGCACTGTTTTAAAGGCGCACCTGTACATTCAGACCTTTAGTTGTTGTAGCAGCAGCTACTTTATCACCACCCTTAGAACCATCTGTGTAAATTGTAATATAATCATGATACATATTAAAGGTCGTTGAACATTTGCTGAAAAGTTAGTGGATCCACAGAGCTTTTTTTTATATTTGGATAAAGACAAATTTACTAGACTGTTTAATTTCCAAGGAGGGATTGATTAATACAATTTAAATCTGGGCAGATAGTTTTAAGAGAGTCTTGTATCCTTAAAGCAAAAGGACGAATGACTGTAGGTTTACGATCATAGTGGTCTGTGTTTTTAACCTGAAAGGTCGTGCCATAAACAGAATTCTTAGTGTTGGCTCACAACTGAAGTGCACACCGAAGAGTTTTTCTCTTGGCAACTGTAATGGAAGTTTATTGGCTTCAGCATGAAAACTGGGAATATATAAAGTTCTAAAAGTCCCCACACAAATTTTCAGTGCTTGATTTGGATAGTTTCCAGCTTCAAGTAAGGTTTGTGAGCTGACCCATATATTATACAGCCATAATCCAACTTTGATCTCATAAGAGCTCTGTATAATTTTAACAACACTTTATGATCGACCACTTATTGAGATTTTATGATGTACATCTGAGGGTGTGGTCATCCTGAAACAAACCACTCCCATCAAGATAACCAATCAATAATGGTTTAAGGGGAACCTGTGGTGAATTAGTTTCACTAGCTCTTTAAAACAATGATGTTTGACATCAGTGGTTCCTTCCAGCAATATCAGTCCTTGCCCCTTGTGAAAGTTAGTGTGAGTGCTGTAACACTGGGCATGCTAGGAGACATGTTGCCTTCCTTATTGGCTGTCCCAGCCTGGTAGTGATGTGAACTCATTGGATTGGCTGGGGTACGTCACTAACCCTGTGCATCATAACTCGTTATCAGCCAGTGCTGAGCTGCACAAACAACAAACGTGGAAATCAGGAAAACGTTTATTTTGTGTTCCTAAACCAACTAATGACAGGAAAGCCGAGTTGGCAAAACGCATTTTTGATTTACCATTACGCACATCTCTGGCAGCATTCTCATCCTCAGAGTAACTAAAATGCGACGTCTCACTGGCTCCACAAGACGCCTCCCTCTCTGGTTCAAACAGGTATCTATTTACACTTATTTCACCCCAATTGCTGCTATAGTTGCTTCTTGAACCTGCATTTTTAATCACCCAAAGTGTCACTTTCTGTATAGATCTGCTTTGAACAAAACGGATCAACAAATCCATGTCACTTCTGGGGAAAAATGAATGCTAATCATTGGTTTAGCCCCTGCTGGTAATCCACAGGATAAAATTACCCAGTTTTGTGCTTTTTGTGGTCATTTATGTTAAAATAAGCGTCTGTATCACTTAAACATATCACATACACACAAATTATTCTGTTACGATGACCAGTACCACTACTCCTTAATGTGATCAGGCTTAACAAGTTTGAACAAATTTGAGTGACCCTCCAGGAGATAAGCCTAATAACACCATGTCATACATGCAGTCAAAATGTGCGTTGTACTAAACTTTTTCTCACCTTTTGCAATAGCTACACAGAAGGTACTATAACATGCTGAATTTTGTTCTGCATGAAATTATATGTTTGTCTGTCCGCAGTCCACGAGTGCGTGCTCTGTCCTAGTAGGTTATTATCTTTGGCTTGAGCTATATATTGTTCATCTTATTATTACTTTGAAGACATTTAAGAGCTTACGGAAATTCTACTAAAGTAAAGTAATATTGCGATAGTGATTACATTTACATTAACAGGAACTTGCCAATAGGTCTAACACCAGGATCTAATTAGATAATTAGAAATTTAACGTCATCTTCAAGTTTGACAGAGCACGTGTGTCTGAGTACCCATAACACGCAAAAGGACAGAGAAAGCATGTGATCGCTCCACCAGTCATTTTTTTCCTTATCTGGGTCATTCTCATAGAAATGCATTTTGTATGTCCCACTCTTTATATACCCAATTATTTTTTCATTTTGTATAAATCCCATGTTATAATCACACCCAAATGTATGTAAAAAAGCAACACCTATCTTAACTGTAGCTTTATGCACAGATGCTGACTTAATAATGTGCTGTATCACCAATACTGTTGTGACTACTTTAGCATCAGTTCTCTAGTTATTAAATTGGATTGGCCCAGATCTGTTATAAAAGTACCTGCATATATACAAAGACAGAAAATTAATACATTTTGGCATTTCAAGCATATGAAGTTATGTCCCCAAGAAGTTTGTCAACTCTGTTATGTCAACTCTGTTAAAATCCTGTATTAATATTGGTGTAATTTACGATTCAAAAAAGCAGGAGCTTCAAAACTTTCCAGAAATATACTCTGTACCTTAGTGTATATTTGTAGATATTTTGCAAGTATTTGTTTGAAAATTATTCCTTGGGAAGGTGCAGTTAGAAATTATACACCTTCATGAGAATGACCCATCTCCTGTATGCTATTTTAAATATAAAACTATAAGCGTGGGTTGAATTTGAAGTCTTTTGCTTTTTGCTTGCAGTGTTTGTGACACTGTATGGTGACTATTGAAGCGAAACGGCAAATTAGTTCATACCATAATTGTGTATAAATATTTTATTCATAAATATAATAAATTTACAAAGAATTATTAATATGTAAACACATTTTTATAAATATAGACTCATATAAAAGCATAACTAGATATAAATATTAGATATGTGTGTGCTCCTTCTGTGCACATGTGTGTATTTTATCCAAAAGCTGTACGAGTGGAACTTTGGCTAGCTTGCTTGAGCTTCTGCAGTCCTGCATCTGAAACATACAGAGATATTAAAGTTAGTGTGTAGCCAAAGTTATATTTAATATTTTCACAAAGTTAGATAGCATATATGCAGTACCAGCAACTTCATTCATTCATTCATTTTCTGAACCGCTTATTCCTAATTAGGGTCACGGGGAGGCTGGCGCTCATCTCAGCTGACTCTGGACGAGGGCGGAGTACAGCCTGTACAGCCAACCAGGCCATCGCAGGGCCATCAGTCATACAACCATTCACACTCACACCAATTAGCCTACTGTGCATGTTTTTGGACTGTGGGAGGAAACCAGAGTACCCGGAGGAAACCCACGCAAGTACAGGGAGAACATGCAAACTCCACACAGAAACGCCCAAACTGGGAATCGAACCCAGAACCTTTTTGCTGTGAGGTGGATGTGCTAGTACCAGCAACTAATTTAACTTAAATAATTTTGCAGTAACAGCACATTCCAGTGTTTTATTCCTTTTATACCACATCTGTTTATTAAAAGGTAATAATTCTTTAAGAATAACACCTCATGCTTTTTATCCATTTGTAGGACACGATTCCACCACATTTAATCTTTATCTTCTTACATAGTCTTGAAGTTAGCAAGACCAAAAAAAACAGCGTAATACTAAAAACCACAAAACTCAATGTCTTCTATCATGAAGACATTCCCCATGTAGGATATTTTAATATTTAAGCTTTTATATTACAGAGTGCTGACACCTTAAGACTCCTTCTAAAATGTTAAACGTCTAACAGAAATTGTTAAGTCTGTGTTTTTAAAGAAACTGAACAGTGAGTAACATAAACTTTAACCAATCAGAATTGAGGGTTTAACAGTGCTGCGGTAGACAGGTGTTTTTCGTTCTAAAAATTCATTCATTCATTTTATGAACTGCTTTAATCCTACTAGGGTTGTGGAGAGGCTCGGGCCTATCTCAGCCAACTCTGGTCAAAGGCAGGGTGCACACAGAACAGCTTGCCACTCAAGCCAATCAATCATCCACACACATACACATCAAGGGAGAATTTGGAACAGCCAATTAGTCCAACGTCCATGCCTTTGGACTGTTGGAGGAAACCAGAGTACACTGAGGAAACTCTTGCAAGAACAGGAGAACATGATAACTTCACACATAAAGCCAGTGAGTGAACGTTCTTGCTGTGAGGCACCCCATTCTCAAAATAATAAAGAATCATCATAAGTTTCATTTATAGTGTCTTTCTCACACCCAAGATCACTTTTCAGTTACAAAAAAAATAAAATAAATAAAATAGAAGAGTGAGAGAGAGAGAGAGAGAGAGAGAGAGAGAGAGAGAGAATCACTCAGAATCACGGTTACTTACTTGTGAGTAAGCTTGAAGCCTCCTAGGCAGCCTCCAGTCTCTTGGACGGGATAGTCCAAGCTCCAAGTGGTTAAATACTGAGAGAACCTGCCCTGCTCTACAGAGCATCACACACTAGAATACACATATACACATATTAAGGTTGCACATCTTCAGGTTTTATTATGTTAAGTATCATTTTATCATCAAGTGAAATAAATAAAGGTATATAAGCTTTATGGTGATGTTTACTTACGCTGCATTCTTCGTTAATGAAAACATATTGAACTTCTTTCTGAAGTGTCTTATTAAAAACAAAAGGTTATATTGTTAGTTAATGCTTATCACCTCTACAGGTCTACTAATTATACAGTTCATATGAATCTTACCGTCTCTGTTAGGTTAATTTTCAAGTTTCTCACATCATTCATGATTTCTCTTAAAAGCTGTATGCTGATATTCTTTGGTGATTCCCGAAGGCATACATTGCTGGTGGAGTGGCCTGTCTTTCCACTTTTATGCTGACGTTTATCTGCTGCTAGCAGTGTGTGAGGTGCTGCAGTAACCACCGCAGCAGTCAGAAAGAAAAATACAAAGACATTCATACCGTCGTCCCTGGTTCCAGTCTAGCCACCTGGTTTTGAGTTTGTGACTTCAGTTTGCTCACTGCTCTATCTGTCCTCTTTACCTCCTCTCTTCTCTTATAGCAATGAGAGTGAGAGGATGTGACTGCATGATTACGTGTCTGGGAATCCCTGGTTAAGATATCAAGATATCCTTTTTGAAATCTTGATCGAATACCTCACACAGCCATTCTGTGAAGTGAATTTCACTTGTAGTAAAAGTACAGTAAGTTTTTTTTAGGTCAAGACTTCTGGCCTCATGTTTTTTTTTTTTTTCCTGCATAAGTGATGACCTAAGCAAGATTGGAGGAAATGTTCAGATGTAAACTTGTGTCGTTTTTTAGTCATTCAGTGGTTGCTTTTGCTTATACATGGTACAGAGAGTGTGGTGACTACTGTTGAATGCTTATGTTTATTTACTTAAATTTACTCAATTCACAGATGATTTTATCCAAAGTTACTTTGTGAGGTAGAATCCAGTAACTTTTTTAAACATGCCATCAGTAATATATCTGACCAGCTTGTATCCATGAATGGATGTAAAAAAGGGTCACAATAATGCTGTTTCAACAATACACATTTTAAGAACAGTGGATTTAAGCATAGCTGTGGCTAAATATAATATTATGCATTCATTCTTCAATTCTCTTTGGGCACCTTATCCAGAATTGGATACAGTATACTCTATATTTTTTGCACTTATACTCTATATATTTTGTATTTTGTACATATTCTACAGTTTTTTCCATTTTCAACCATACTGTTACACTGACCTTATTGCATATTTTTATACTGTGTACAATGCTTTTTATTATATATTTATATAATAGTGTATATATGTTTTTTTATATAAATACTGTCTATGTTTCATATATTCATGCTGATCATTTTTCATCTCTTATACTGTAGCGAGCAAATGCAACGACATTTCGTTCTGTATACACCTGTATATCGGAATGACAAATAAAGCTAAGTCTAAGTCTACAGAGCCTATCATAGGAACACTGAACATAAGCTTAGAATACACCCTGGAAATGATGCCAGGTATTTAACTGAACATAAAAACATATTTATAATGAGCAGATAATGTATCATATGTTTGGGGGGTTCAATCCCCAGCATTAGAAGCATTGTATAATGGCTGACCCTATGCTCGGACCCTGTGCTCCGACGCAATCATCCTTAGATCGTGGGGATATTTTACTTGGCTGTAATGTACATGTGACTAATAGACTGAGACATTAAATAGAGGTGTACATCGAAACGGGAAGCCAGGTGGATTCACTAGGAGGTTTACTTTCATGTATATCCATGGATCAGCCATACCATTATGACTATTGAGAGGTGAAGTGGATAACATTAATTATCTAATTACAGTGGCAGCTGTCAAGGAGTGGGATGTATGTGGCAGAAAGTAAAGTCAGTTCTTGAAGTTGATGTATTGGAACCAGGAAAAATCAGCAAGCATAAGGATCTGAGTGACTAAATGACTGGGTCTATCCATTTCTAAAATAGCAGGTCTTGTGGGGTGTTCCTGGTATGCAGTGGTAAGTACACACCAAAGGTGGTCCAAAGAAGGTCAACCAGTAAACTGGCAAGTGGGTATCCAAGGCTCATCGATGCACGTGGGAAGCGAAGGCTAGTGCATCTGGTCTGATCCCACAGAAGAGCTACTGTAGCACAAACGGCTGAAACTGTTAATGCTGAATATGATAGAAAGGTGGTAGAACACAGTGCATCACAGCTTGCTGTGTATGGGGCTGTCTAATTGAAGACCAGTCATGTGGTGTTAATGTTATGGCTGGTTGGTATATGATTATGTGATTATATATCTGCAAAAAAAGACCATGTTTTATCAAAATGAGAGTGTATATGGTCCATGCTAGGCTGTGTATGTGTTTACATAATCCTTAGTTATTGCTTGTTCAGAGTCTGTGGTACAAATTTAGGCTCTAATTAAGGATTTAAAAAAAAGTGAAAAACAACAATAAGCAGTTTAACACACATCTTTATTCATGACTATTAAATCAGCTTATTTGCTGTAGCTGGGGTTACGGAACCGTCAGAGCCAGATTTCACACACCACGTTGACAGTATATGCCATTTCCCCCAGTGTGTTCCAGTATTTCCAGTATAATGGGAAAAAAAAGAACTTTCCACATTAGGTCATGCCCACTTGGAGTTTAAATATGAATAGATAGATATTTGCCACAGCAAGCACTCCTTTCCACCCAATCGCATAGGTTATACTATACTTAGGGGTAATTTAGCACAGCCAATCCCAGTATTAAAGTGTTCGTAGGAGGTGTGGACCGACAGAGAACATATGAGACTCTACAAAGTACTACAGGCCCAAGCAGATTATACTTTCAATTAGGTAAACATTTTCTCCCTCAGTTAAAGCTGCAATATCAAGACATTTTAGATAGTAATATTCACACTTTTATTGACTTGGTATTTAAAGATAAGAAAATAATTAGAGCAGCGACTAATGGGAAAACCAGGGTTGCTTAATTCACCCCATTCTCTTGGCTATTTATTTATTTATTATTCAACAAACAAACAAACAAAAACCCCCACGATACTATTATTAGACTAATGATTTAGGTATCAGGCAGTTAAAGGGGGGCCCCTTGTGGTGTGAGAAGAATAGTAACTGTTATTAGCAACTAATGTCAAAACAGCCTGAAAAAGCGGTTAACACGTATCTCTCTGATGCAAATCATGCAGAAAGGGGAAAAAGGATTCCACTTCCTTATTTGAAAATGGAAAAAGACATAGTGACTAAGTATCCAGAGTAATAATTATGAGGTAATGCATGTTAAAGTTGCTAGATCATCACTACTGAATAGTAGCACTGAACTCTAATGGAATGTAAAAAGTAGTAGGCAAGACCATTTTGGAGTCCAAGACACGTCCAAGACTAGGACAAGTTAAGACCAAGATGAGAATAGGTCTCAAAGTGGTTTAAATCCAAGTCCAAGTCAAATCTGAGTCTTGAGATTTGAAAGTTTTGTGAGGCAGTTGGTTACCAGGTAGCCAATCAGTGTCCACTGTTGTTTTTAATTTTTTTTTTAATAAAATGTTATTTATATATATCAATATCAATTTGTACATATGTCATAATTTTTATGGATAGAATTTCTAGGCGCAGTCAAGGTGTTGAGGGGTTCTGGTTTGGTGGCCATAGGATCTCG
>JAOUQZ010037913.1:0-14060 GCA_028564935.1 Neosilurus hyrtlii
ATGTAAAGCTGCTTTGTGACAATGTCAATTGTAAAAAGCGCTATACAAATAAAACTGACTTGACTTGACTTGACAAAAAATCACAAGTGGAGAATATGCACTTTTCTGAGAAAGGCTGAGTCTCTGCGTGACTCTTTCTGAGTGTCTGCCATGTCTAAGGGCAATAACTGCAAAGCATACATGGCAGTCAATGTTCCATATACATTTTTATCTTCATGAAAATCTACAGTAACATCCAGTAGGTATGTCTGCCTCACAGATGCCTTCACTGGTGCAATGGTCCAACTGATCTCGTGCATGGATGCAATTCTGGCTATATGAGACTAAAGAGACACGGCAGTCAATTTTTGAGACTTCTCATATAAAATACAGAAGCTGACTTGGGAATAAGCAGCTTCATTACCATTTAATAAGTATTCAAGAGGCAAACTTTCTCATAATAAAAGCATACAACCAGTCAAGCATGACTATAATTTCATCTTTAATTACACTGAAATATGAGTGCAAACTTTAAATGACAAAGTTGAAATACAACAAAATTACAAGGAGAAGGTTTTTTTCTGTAGCTGAATCTCAAATGCTGTTCTACACTTTTATCACATGAGCAAGAATGTGGTCATATTAAATAACGGGAGGTGGGTAATCGTAGCAACACACTGTGATTGTAAGATTGCTTTCGTACATTCCATAAATAAGAATTTAATAAGCATACAATATATAAAAAATGTTTTGATTGTTTTTGCTTTGCAAGCAGGGGCAGTGGTGGTCCGGTGGTAGGGTCATCCCAAGGTTGGGGGTTCAAGCACTACTATCGACAGGTTGTCACTGCTGTTCCCTCAGTGCAGCTAACTGGGTTATTAAAGGCCGGCCATGTCTCTCACTGTCTATGGTGAGACGCATGTAAAGGAACCATTGCTGGTTCGTCAAGAATAGACTGCATTACCGTCAGCGTGTTTCTGCCCTGCGAGTTGTCCAGGGTGTACTCTGTCCTCGCTCAGAGTCGCTTTCCTCCCGCAGTCGAAAAACATGCATAGTAGGTGTGAGTGTGAATGATTGTGTGTGTGTGTGTGTGTGTGTGTGTGTGTGTGTGTGTGTGTGTGTGTGTGTGTTGGCCCAGCCATGGCCTGGCGAGCTGGCCAGGGTGTACCCCGCCCTCGCTCAGAGTCGGGTGAGATGGGTGCCGGCCTCCCCATTAAGCGGTTCAGAAAATGAATGAATGCTTTGCAAGCAGGACTAGATCACATGGAAACCAAACTCACTTTATAGCATGTTAGCTAGATGGCTAGCTAGCTCACACTGATTTGTACATTCCAGTTAAAGGTGCTTCCAGTAAATCTGGCATGCCTTCTTTATTTTCATCTTCACCCGAAGCGCTTTCATATTTTAAGTCAAAACTGGTCACAGACCACAAATGCTGGACACAGACAAGAGCGGTAATATACACAGTGAAATGTTCCAGTGCACTTATAGAAAATATTAGCATATTTGGCTGCTCAACCAATCAAATTAGTGGACAAGAGCATACTGTTTTATAACACGCTGCCAAAAATAAATAAATGAAAGCTGCAACTTGGATTTAAATGCACAACTAGGCTCCTGCAGAAAAGAACATTTGATTGAACATTTACTGTAGTGTATGGGTCTCCAAAGCTTTTACTGGAGAGCCACATTCCTGAAGACCTTGGCTCCAAACCTAATCATGCACACCTGACCAACTGATTATTGCCTTAAAAAGTTCTTCATCACTTAAAAGGGGTGATTTTGGTTGGAAAAGGTCTGGAGACCCCTGCTGTAGTGATCAATATGTAGCCTGGCAATAAACTAGCAACCTGTTCAGGGTGTACTCTTCCTCTCACCCAAAGTCAGCTTGGATTGGTAGCTATCCATGAAGCCCACAGCCCTCACAGAATAAGTGGTAGAGATAATAAATGAATAAATGAATGATTAATATGTTTCAACAGGAAGATGTTATTTAACCTTTACTGATGCAGTGAGTACCTTCTTGTTACTTAAACAACCTAGGACGTATCTCATGGTAATGTAAAGAATATCATTGCGTTTTTAGAAGCATTAAATTATTGTCCCTAAACTACTTAAAATGACTTAGGAACTTATTCATTCATTCATTTGCTAAATCGATAAATCCTACTTGGGTCGCGAACAGCTCGCCAAAGCATTGTAGGGCCAACACACACCCACAACCATTCACACTCACATTCACATCTAGCCTAATGTGCATGCATTTAGTCTGTGGGAGGAAATCGTAGTACCTGGAGGTAACCCATGCATGCAAGTAGAGAACATGCAAACTATCCACAGAAATGCCCTCGCCAAGTTCTGGACCTTCTTGCTGTGAAGTGGACGTGCTAACCACTACAACACCGTGCCGCCCCAAATTGAAAAGTGCCCAACACTTTATTCATAACCGAAAAGGTAATGCTTAACCACCATCTCAGCAAATAAAATACAGTGGGACATTTAAACATTTGTTAAAGTAAAATCATAAAAACACACAGTGGAGCTAACAGCTGTGTGTGGCCTTAAAAAAACACTTGTTATATAATAGTGAGAATAATCAGAATAGAAGGTTTCAGCTTGCTAGAGAACATACAGATCAATGATAAAAGGTCAGGTGGTCTGACTGATTTTCTGGGGCGGCTTCAGTTGGTCAGGTCTCGGTTAAGCAATATTATATATCAAAAAAATGGGGTCAGCTGATGACCTGAATGTACTGAATCCCCAGGTTGTTCCATCAATGGACTTTTTCTTCCCTTATGTATTTTAAGATTACAATGCTAGGATTCAACAGGCTATTATCACTATTTATCTAATTGTGAAAGAATGGGTACAAGAGTCATCATTTTCATGCATGGATTGGCACTGCAGTGTCCAAACCTTGACTGCATTGAAAATCTTTGGCATGTGCTGGAGGAGACTTAAAAGTCTTAGAAAATAAAAGTTGAGACACTGCAAAAGTTTATGTTGTAATCAAAGCTAAAGCCAGTACCACGGGGTCAACTTACAATGAGGAGTTTCCGCATAAAACTGTATCGTAATCATTACTGTAATAAGGAATTCTTTATTTATTCCTTATTTATAAGTTGCTGAGACCGGAGTTGAATGGGAAATCATTACACAGGGATAGATTTTTTTTTTTTACTCAATAATTGCTAGGAGGGTCGCCACTGGAATTTGACCACGTAACACCAGTTTAAAGGCAGTCCAATAAAATACTATAGAGTGTAAATTTTTGGGCAGAAAAGTGTATACAGCTGTCCAGGGTGCACCCTGCCTTCACCCAGTGTCGGCTGAGATAGGATATGTGAGTGAGGGAAGGCTATGTTAACCTATGGACGGAACAATAAAAAAGAAACAGGGAGCAATTTATGATTTTCTGTAACTAGAAGATGGAGAACTTTGACTGGGATAATAAGTGTGAAATAAAGATCCACCGATCGAATGTCCAGTGATTGGAATTAGCTGGGTTATAGTCAGCTGGTTTTATAAGCCAGGTTTAATAAGCCACTTGTCCCAACTGTGTTTCCAGCCGTTCTGTATAAAATACCCAACTGTGTTTCCAGCCATTCTGTATAAAATACCTACCTGATTACACAATACAATTTAGCATGACACAGTGCACATCACATGTAAACATGCTCTCTCTCTCTCTCTCTCTTCCTCTCTGTCTCTCTCTCGCTCTTTTTTCTGTAGGTAATATCAAATATATTACAGGTGCTTCTAAATATGCTAGAAAAAGAGACAAGGAACACCTTATTTTTACACATTCTTTTATAAGAATGTGGATAAAAGCTGCATGGTCTTTTAACCTTGGGCCAGTTTTATTTTATTCATTTATTTTTTATTAAAAAGGTAAGTAGAATTTTATATTTTCATTTGAAGGAGGTCACATGAGGTCCAATTAAATAAAACCCATCTTGTTTTTATTGACTGAATAATTGATTGATTGAATAAATGAATGAATAAATTCATTCATTCCTTTTCTTTACTGCTTATCCTTTTAGGGTTGTGGGGAAACTGAAGTCAAATCCTCTCGTCTTTCTCATCTTGGAAGCCCCTCACTCCTGCAGATGAAGATCCATATGGGCTTAGATCTGCACTCAGTGACTGTGAAGATGACTTTTCACTGCTGGTGATATAGACTCTCTTGCTGCAATTATTTAGGACTTAAATTTGTGGTATAACCAACCGGACTACATGTTGGGCTGTAATGGAATTTTTCTTATATGGTTTGTATTCTATGGTCTCACCCAAATGAGGATAGGTTTACCTTTTGAACCTGATTCCTCTCAAGGTTTCTTCCTTGTGTCAACTCAGGGAGTTTTTCCCTGCCACTGTCGCCGCGGGATTGCTCATTAGGGATGTGTAGGGGGTTGTAGAGAAAAATGTTTTTTTTAAATTCCTTCCTAATTTAATTTTACTATGTAAAGCTGCTATGTGACAATGTAAAAAGCGCTATACAAATAAAACTGAATTGAATTGAACTGAAATCCAGCTGATTTCTGGTAAAAGGCGGGTGCACTATTAAGAGGTTGCCAGTCTACTGTAAGGACAACACATTTAGTTAGGAGTTATAACACATAACCATTCGCTCACATTCACACCAAAGGGCAATTTAGAGTAACCAGTTGGCATAACATGCATGTTGTTGTGGAAGGAGGTACCTGGAGTACCCAGAGGAAACCCAAATGGGCACAACATGCAAACTCCACAGAGAAACACCATTTTATTTTGAATGTAGGAAACAAACTGCCTTAAAGAACTGTTCTAAAAAGTAAGAAAGAACATCATAATTGGCAGGAATCGGTATTGACCGGTCAGAATTAAATCAAATTGAATTGGTAAATTGGTATTGGCTTAGTAAATGTAATTAAAGGCAAATAACTCCTGCCTTTGGCCCTGCAGTTCTGTTATGCTGAGTAAAGGTAAGTAATTGTATAACATTAACCATGCTGAACCACATCCAGATGGAAATAACACTAAAACAGTTGCTCTTCATGGTCACTATTCCACCTTCCAGTGCCTACTGAATTGCATCAATGTTGTAATTAATCTTTTCAAAATTAGAAGAATCATTTCCTATCAAGCACATTGCAGAGTTTTCATTCAAAATTCAGAATTTTTATAAAATCATAGAGTTTATACAGGCTGCAATTGGAAAGTTATTCATACCCTATTATTTAAAATCCCCAAAGTGCCTGCTTTAATACAGCCACTGCAATAGATGCTTCCAATTTTCCAATTAAGGGTTAAAGAGGAGTCAAATGTACTTTAAGCAGATTAAAAATATCCCTTGGGAGCAGCTGCCATGCTGTCTTGTGCAGAGGAACTAGGCTCCATTAAGTGAGTTAAACAAGATACTGAGTTATTCTCTGAGGGGCTGGTAACTGACTCTTTTGAGTAGTCGCACAAACATTGCGTTTACCCGAATATTACTTGTAAGTAACTTCAATCTGCATCGTCTATGAATCAACTATATGATGTCACACTGCTCTAATAAAATGAGAAATAGTCAACTGGCTGCCTTTGCTTATTATGGAAGCAGTGTGATGAAACTGTGCACCAAGGGTTGAAGTTTGCAGTCATAGAGGGTTTTCCATGGCTGCACACTTGCATCACCTGCCACAGTCTTATTCCTACATGCTGTATCACAGATTTTGTTAAAATGTCAAACTGTAATGACTGCCTGTGAGCTGAAACTCAAACATTCCGTCCATTTGAAATAACTGTTTAGTATAATCAGGCACACACTATTTCTTTTCTTTTAATTCTTACTTTTATGCTTTCGGTAAACAAAGGCTCATGTGTAGCAATCAGAAAGACCCAACACCTGACACCAACACCATGCCCATGCAGATAACCACACTCTAACTAGCCAATCAGAGATATCTATTCCAAGAAGCTTCCATAGTACTAACACTGGTACTGCGAAAAAGTTTCATATGCAAGTATTTACAAATGGGTGCACACTAGAGCTGCAATGAAGATTAGAAAATTATTTAATTGTTATACAATGTGACCATTGCTTAAGCAACAACAGAAAAGAAGCACCATATTTTTAAGTGAAAGGTTGCATTTGATTGATGTTTTTGCATAGACATGCAAGATTTGTGGATTTGAAATAAGCAAGGGTGGCACAGTGACGTAGTGGTTGGCACATCTGCCTTACAGCAAGAAGGTCCTGGGTTTGAGTCCCATGCTCTGGTATATCTGTGTGGAGTTTGCACATTTTCTCCCAGTGTTTATGTGGGCTTTCTCCTGGTACTCCAGTTTCTCCAATGACATGCACATCAGGCTAACTGGCTGTTCCAAATTTCCCATAGGTGTGAGTGTGAATGGTTGCATATGTGTTGACCTGCGATGATCTGGAAAACTGTTCAGAGTGTGCTACGCCTTTGTCCAATGTCAGTTGAGCTAGGCTGCAGCCTCCCCACAACCCTAGTGGGATTAAGCAGTCAAGTGAGTAAAATGCTGGCAAAATAATTTATTTACTTCAACTCTGTAAGAAATAAAAAACAATAAAAGGTTATCCATCCTATAGACAGGTGTGACCAGATGAAACACTGCATGAGTAATATCATCACTTTCAATTATAATTGTAAGTCGCTCTGGATAAGAGCATCTGTAAATGTAAGTAAAGACTACCCCATATCCTATAGATCTATCAAAATACAATGTCTCAGATATCACAAGTTCACAGAGGGAGAATTGTTTCCATTTTGTACGCTGACATGAATGCCTAATTGCGACGGCTGTAAATGTTTTTTTTAACAACAGGATGCCTTGGAAGTCAATTTCAGCAGTTTGGCACCACAGCCAACTGACTGCATTGCCTACTCGGGTTCCTGTCCCTAGAAAAATCCGCAGAGCTCTTGTGGAAAAATGAATAACATTCCACAGGCCTTAAATAAATAATTTCAGCTGCCCTATGCAAAGCAGATGCACTGCACTACATAATGCAAACAATAGTAACACCCAGTACTGAAAGTGTAACTCTGAACACTGACCCTCTCTGTCTATCATTGGCTATAGCTTTGATTCTGGTGGACATTTGTTGATGAAAGTGTTCTATTGCACACTGGTGATTTCATATACATTAATTCTTTATTTAAAAGGTTTAAAGCAAAAGTACTTAAAATGTTTATAAAAGGGGTGTTAGGTTCCTATTTATGTTCACTGTAATACAATAGTAATGCCTTTGGGGGCAGCAGCTGTTACATTATCAATATAGAAATTCATGTAAACATCTCACAACCCTAAAATGATGACTAACAGAATACACAAGAACAAAACATGGCATCTTATTTTCAATATACACCTTTTCAATGTATGACAAAAAAGATTAGGACTCAGAAATCTAAAACTAGTTTCAGTCATGTTGTCAAGTTGTTAAAAGAATGAAAACAGTATCTGTTTCAAAAATAAAACAATATCTGAAGCTCATTTAAAATGTGTCTGTGTCCGTGTCCATCACAAATAAAGGCATTTTTTAAAAGCAGTATATGAAGGTACTGTATGTATCTATGTATGAGAAGCAATTTCACATAGAGTGTACAATTAAGTATACTCAAAAAATAATAATAAATGTTTATGTGTTAAATGTGTTGAATGCATTTTATTAATTGAGTAATTAATTGAGTAAAAACCCGAATTCTGGAAAGTTTGGGACTAAAATTTTAATAAAATGAAACTAAAAGACCTTCAAACCACATGAGCCAATATTTTATTCACAACAAAACATAGATACCATAACAAACGTTTAAACTGAGAAAGTTTTACAATTTTATGCACAAAATGAGCTCATTTCAAATTTGATGTCTGCTACAGCTCCCAGAAAAGTTGGCACAGGGGCAACAAATGGCTAAAAAAGCAAGTTTAAAAAGTTTAAAAAGATTCATCTGGGAGAACAACTAATTTAACATCTTGCAGAACCAGCCACAGTTCTCATGGGGACTTTACACTGTCACACTTGCTTTCTTATTTGCAATCAAAACCCACCAGCCTTTTTATGATTTTGTCCTTATTGTAATAGGCAGCTTTCTTAGCATACAAATTTTTTTCCTGTTAATATTTAATTTTGTGCTGGAAAACAAATGTTTGAAAATCTAAAATGTTTTTGATTGGATTTGCAAATGCACAAGTCAGGAACATAGATCTAAGTATAGTCCTTGTAAGCTTTAAATTTAAGTTAGTAAAATTAATATAAAATTCCCCAAAGTTGCTTTGGTTATCATATACTCTCTCTTAAACACATTACCAAAGTGAGTCACACTGGATTGGTAGTAGATATGGTTTCCTGACTAAGAGGACTTCATGCCAAAGCAAACACTAAATTTGATGAATTAACTGGATGTCAAGTAAAATGAATAGGGAGGTAGAAACTTATCATGTTTTTTTCACCAGAAAAAAAAATTAAAACAACCCTGTATTATTCAGCCGTCTAGAGGTACAGGTAAATAAATTGAATAGTGATTAATGACAAATTCATTATAATTGACCTATGTTCACTGCATATTTTCACTGTTCCACTTAGTCTGAAAAAATATAATAAAAATATAAAATTAGGTTAGACATTTACATTTTTTCTTTAAATTTAACTGTAGTTTAAAAAAATTTGTGGTCTTCCAAGAAATGCAAACCTCGCTCACTGTGATGCCACCTGCCACAAAATTTAAAAGCAAATAATACCATGAAATAAACTACCATACAAAAATAAAGGTGTGGTATGCAGGCTTTCAAAGGCTATAAAAACAGCTGAATGTTGTATTATGAGAGATAAGCAATCACTGATTTCTTCAACCAGTGTGAGTAAATAATTTGATGTCATTAAAAAAATCTGACTGGCCTATATATAACTGTCCACTATCATGCTATAAGCAATCATATTCTGTAATAAAATGCATTCGTGTTTAGAGATGAATGTTTTGAGATGAGTGGCACAGTGGTGCAATGCTTAGTACGTCTGCTTCAAAGCAAGAAGGTCCTGGATCCGAGTCCTAGGTTTTGCAAGGGTGATCCTATGTGGAGTTTGCATGTCCTTCCCATGCTTGCATGGGTTTCCTCCAGGTCCTCCGGTTTCCTCCCACAGTCCAAAGGCATGCACATACCTGGCTGTGCCAAGTTGCCCCTA
Source organism: Neosilurus hyrtlii (assembly GCA_028564935.1). NCBI lineage: Eukaryota > Metazoa > Chordata > Actinopteri > Siluriformes > Plotosidae > Neosilurus > Neosilurus hyrtlii. Next base: position 9,149 of record JAOUQZ010037913.1, read on the forward strand.
GGTGTATATGTGAATTTGAATGGATGTGTGTATTGTTGTGCAATGGTCCAGTGAGCTGTTCAGGGTGTACCCAGCCTTCGCCCAGTATTGGCTGAGATAGGCTCCAACCTCCTTGCAAGCCTAGTATGATTATGCAGGACAGCAAATGAAAAAAGATTTTGTGAACAAACAAAAACAGCAGACATACCGTACCATCGGTAGGGCATGAAAATACCTCCACTTTCTCTGACTATATTGACACTTCAGTGGTAATTTAGTTTAGATGAATGGATTGGTGCGCTGCTTTAGGTTGAAATGACCATATAAGGGGTTTATTTAAACTAAATGAAACACTGCATTTCAGGTCACAGGAACAAAGCAGCGTATTAATGAGTGCTCATCAGAGTACAGCACATTTCTTGGAAACCTTTCCAGGGAGATCATAAATTGCTGTAAAATTTGCAGCAGAACGTTTCTCTTGTCTGAGGTGCTGCGGCATTTCCACAGTGGTTAAAAAAGGGCTGTCTGCCTCCTAATTCAAAATTTCCAGTTGTCTAATGAGGCCCTAACTCTCTGTCAATCTCTGCTACACACTTGTATGCAGAATGCATTAAAAAATCAATACCATACCAATAATATTATTGTGAGTTCAGCATCAAACCAGTGGTTAACATAAATATCCAGGTTACAGCTACCAGCAACAACACCTGCCAAAAATGTTGGAATCACCACAGTTAAAAGATCTTCACCCTGGCCTTTTACTTTGTATCAAATAAACAAATATACACACACACACACACACACACACACACACACACACACACACACACACACGCACACACATATATATATAGGCTTCATGAAAAAAAAAAACTTTGTTTCTAGTTCCTGGATTTTACCATCTCTTGTGTTCTCATTTATGATTATGGATATTTCTTGTTTGCTTCTGTCTGAATGTTATTTATTTAGTACCTAGCACAGGTATGTCCTATATACATATTATGACCTGTAGCAGGTCTACTAATGGTCAAAAGCAATTTGCACTTCCATTGTATTTTATACTGTCCAAATAGTAGATTGGATTTGAATCCTTATAATAAATTTTAACTCAAGAATCATCAATTTAATGAAAGTCTCATGAAATAAAATTACTTGCCCACAAACAGGGGTTTGTGAAACCTGTATGAAAATGTGTTAGGTGTGTAATGGAGGTGGTGTGGAGCTTGAAAAATAAAATCGTGTAGTTTTGGTGCTGCAAGTCAAAACATGTCAGTGGTATAAAGTGCAAGGATACCCCTGCAGGGAACACAATGGATTTATAATATTTCACATAATTCAACACAAATCTTTTAACCTCTACACTTGACCTAAACAGAGTTTCTGGAAATACACGCTGTAATGACTGCCACCCTGCTGCCAGCCACACGGTCAAATGTTGATGTGCTCTTCATATGCAGGCTCCGGGAAACCTTTCACCGAACACTTTTTTTAACATAAAATAATATAAAACAAAAGTAGAATTAAACACATTTCAAGACATTGCGTTAGTGTAGATTCTCAATCATCCAGGTCATGGTAATCCTAAAAAGCTTGAGTCGAGGCAACTGGACTTATTTTTGTGGTTTTTGAAGACGTTTCGCTTTTAATCTAAAAAGCTTCGTCAGAAATTCTGGTGAAGAGTTCCAGGCTGAGGAAAAACTCTCAAGTCAAGTGCAAATTACTGTCCCTCCCATCCATTCCATCACTTGTTAGGGTCCTTTGTTCACTAGGCTTGTTTACCTGGTCTGCATGTGAGGTCGTTAGGCTAATTTTAGTCCTCTTTCAAACCATCTCTCTTCCCTATCCAGAATCTGTACATTGCTGTTCTCAAATGAGTGTCCCTTCTCAAGGAACACAAAAACACGAGACACATTTGGGGACAGGTGTAGTTCTGAACAAGAAAATTAATTAGTTTAATACTTTCAGCTTGTTGCACTATGTTTTTAAACATTTTTATTAAAAGTGTCGCGTTTTTTTTCTACAAAGCATTTCTAATTAATTTAACTTTAAGTGAAATTCATTCATTCTTAGCTTTATTAGAGTCACGGGAAGCTGGAGCCTATCTCGACCAACAATGAAGGCACAGTAAACCCTGAACAGCTCGCCAGTCAATTACAGGGTCAACACACACACACACACACACACACACACACACACACACACACACAACCATTTGCACTCACACTCACACCTAGGGGCAAACAGTTAATTAGCTTAATGTGCATGTCTTTAGACTGTGGGAGGAAACCAGAGTACCCGGAGGAAACTTATGCAAGCAGGGGGAGAATATGCTCCTCCCTCACCGTCTGTGACTCAAACCCAGGACCTTCTTGCTGTCACTCGGATGTGCTAACCACTATGGCACTGTGTCGCCTTCAAGGGAACTAAAAATCAAAAACTCTAATGAAAATCAAGTAGCAAAATATTTACCAACAAATTGGCATTTATATTTATAGGTACTTCCATTCTCTAAGTCCATATGATTACAGTACCAGTCAGAAATTTGGACACATCTAATTTTATTTAGAATGATTAGGTGTGTCCAAACCTTTTTGGCCCATGATAAAATCGAATCACACATGCACAACCAAAAAATGGTGTGAGGAAATAAAAAAAGAAAGAAAGAAAGAAAAAAACCTTCCAGTTAGCAGGAGTTCTGTGGGTGGAAATGCCTTGTTGATGAGAGGAGTCAATGAAGAATGGCCAGACGGGGTTTGAATGAACAGGAGGCCAATGCTTATTCAAATGTCCACCATTTATAACCATGGTGATCAGAAAGCATGTGGAAATGTGTCGTGGATGGGCTATAAGAATAGAAGATAACATTGGATAGACTCTTCTTAGGCAAGATCAGGAATATGAGGCAAGCTAAGGTTACAATCTATTCTCTGGTTAAAACTCAAGACAGAAGCTAAGAAGTTTACAGCTCAGGACCGCAGTGCTTCGGACATCCTAAATAAAAAGGCTGCCCACTTTAAACACGTCCTAAACATTGCAGAAATCGAATAATGTTGTGTTTAATTGGAAAAAAGGTTTTGATAAATAGTTTGCTAGCAATATAGTAACGTGGCTGCTGTATTATGAAGAGAAGGACGTGTTTGAATAGTTTAACTCCCTTTATTCACAAAATGTGAGTATATACAGCTTTTTTATTGTAATTATGTGAAGAAAATAACATTATTCACCCCAGACTTTGTTTTCAAAGGCTATAAAAACTTGTCCCCATCCATAAGTTGTTCTAAGAATTTCAATCACAGCATGCAAAGTGAAATAAAAAAAAAAAGAAAAAGAAAATATGAGCACAATATTAAGAATTTCAATCACACTAAAGCCCCTGCAGCACGTCTTACAGATAATAACAGGAGCAAAGCAACATCACATTCCTGGTGATTTAGTTCAAGTAAAGTAAATATAGCACATCTGTTAACAGATGTCACATCCCATGGAATTTGTTGCTTTTGATCAACGTATATGAGCATGCAAACATTTCACTTTATATAATACAATGCCTACAGATAAAAGTGAAGAAAAATAAAAAATAAAATCAGCTTTTTCAGTCATTTCTTCCACAAACATATATTCATCTGTGAAGAAAGTAAAAACACTGTTGGACTCAGAAGCTAATATTCTTGTATTAGCTTCTTGTGGATGTTCACATTCATTCCCACATTAATGCCTAAGGTCAAATGGAAAGAGACAGTTAGCCTAATGTGCATGTCCTTGGACTGTGGAAGGAAACTGGAGTATCCAGAGGAAACTCATGCAAGCACAGGGAGAACATGTAAACACCACACAGAAAATAGTGCAATATCCATAGTTGAATTAATGAATAAAAGCAGCCCAGTCTCTGAGGCAGTGAAACAACCCCAAACCATAACTGTTCCATCACTGTGCTATCTCTGATTCTTCTGTTCAGAGAATATGATTCCAAAAGGTATTTGCTCATGTCTTTGCGCATGTTCAATGGCAAACGGCAGCCTTGTGTAATTTTCTTTTTGGACAGCAAAGGCTTTTTCCGGAAACAACTTCAATGCAGGTCACTTTTGTCCAATCTCTTTTTTATTGTAGACCTATACACCTTCACCCCAACAGTTGTAAGAGTTGGCTGCAGATCCTGTGATCAAATTAGGGGAATTCTTTCTGACTATTTTTGGAACATATGGTTTGCCTTTAGGCTGAATTTGCTCAAACAGCAAGACATTAGATTTCAATAAGATATGTTCTACCTGCAAGGAGGTTCTAATCAACAACGCCTGGAACATCTTCTTATAATTTTGTAAACATGAAGATGTGATAAATGTTAGGACATACTCAGTTTTCCCATGTGACTGATTTGTTTTGCATGCATGTATTTGTTATGGATTTTGTGTGTCATCTTTTGAGTATATTACTTTTATATGTAGGTGGTTTAGTGTGTGTGGCGGTGGTGGTGTGGGGTGTGTTCAACAGTTTATCTGGGATATGCTTATTTTTCACATGAATTTATATCTATCCTTCATTAAGAGTGAACCTCAGTGCACCCGAGGAATACTGTAATCAATGTTTGCCCTGCCTCCAGTCATGATTAAAGGTGTTTTCCTGGATGGCACCAGCCTACTTCCATGTATGGGATTTGTTGCTACTCCAAATTCTGATAACATCCCCTGTGTGGGCTTTTAAGTGCAGACTTGTTTTTCACCACAGGCTGCAGCAAAGGTTTTTTGTGCCAATTTGTGTCTGAGCTTGTGTTAGTTAGTTACATTACTGTTAATCTCTCCGCAATAAACTCTATTAAAACATGGTCTGCAATCACTGTCATGGGTGCTAATTATTCAAACAAAATGCAATGAAGCCAATAATGCAAAACTCTCTCTCTCTCTCTCTCTCTCTCTCTCTCTCTCTCTCTCTCTCTCTC
>JAOUQZ010038021.1:0-14053 GCA_028564935.1 Neosilurus hyrtlii
TGAGATGGGCGCCAGCCTCCCCGTGACCCTAATTAGGAATAAGCGGTTCAGAAGATGAATGAATGAATGAATGAATGAATGTTCACTTCTTACAGCTGTTTGATATGATGAAAGGATGTTCTCAAATGTTAAAATCGCCGTTTTCTAAAAACTATGAGAAGTGGAGCTATCCACTTGTTACTGTCAGCCCTCTATATAGTGTATAATAATTCTCACTATATCCAGACAACACTATAAATTGGTGAACTCACTTTAGTGCACCATATAGTAAGTCGTGAGGGATTTCCGACACAGGGCATGACTTCCCTTCAGTCTGCTGAGGCTTGCTCTACACTAAAGCATTTACATCATCTATCCTGGCATGCTGCACTGCCAAGCCGAGAGGCTCAGTAAATGGAAAGTAAAGCTGGATGACTGCTACAGTATGGCATTCCCAGTACAGCACAGCTATCAGCGTTCACTAATTTTACAATCCCAACAGTAGCCACCATCCCTCAGGCTTGAGAGGGTCTACTAAACCATAAAGATTAAAAATATGTTCATGTAATAACCACAAACTGCACAACACAATACCAATGAAAATGAACCCATGTTCAGATGGACTCCTACAGGACTGTGTTCTTACAGAAACCTCTGCGCCTGATAGTAAGATTAGTCACTGGTGACCCACCTTCTCCGAAAGGCCACTAAAAAGTCCAAATCACAGGCCTGAACACACATTCCAGCCTAAAAACATTAGGGACAGGAAGTCACAATGCAGATTTCACAGCTCTCTTCACGAGACGTTCCAGTTCACTCAAAGTCGAAAGGCTCAGGGTGTGTCTTCAGACTGATACAGTGTTCTAAATATAGCCACGGAGAAGCAGGTCATGCTATTTAAAACCTTACTCTTGCTACTCCAATAAAACACTTTGTTGTTTAAAATGTCTTTTGCAAGAGAAAAGACATCTCACATTACAAAAGAATTTGCCTTAACAAAAAGGGTCAGCTGGAGTTAGTTCAGGCATGAACTGAATCATCATCAGTGCTTAATAAGAACACACTTCCACTGATGCATGTGCATGTTTCCCCCTCAGTCATGCTCACTAGTGTGTACGATGATTTGCCGTAATAACATGCCATCTTGGTTAGCTTGAGGTTTAAAAGTTGCATCATGCAGTACATTGTGTACTATTTAAATGGTGACCATCTTTATAACAAACAATAACAATGTACAAGGACAAGGAACAAACGATTACTGGATTAAAATGAGTGCCACTTTAAACCTTTTCCTATATTCTGTACTAATTTCAAGCTTTAAATGGTGTTATTCTTGTTACACAATTTCCGCCGGGATACACAATTTCCTCCGGGATCAATAAAGTATTCTGATATTCTGCTGGCAGATCATTTTGCTTCTACTTTCATCAAAAAGTGCTTAATATAAGGACAGAACAAAATCAAAACTTTTCACTCTTTTTTAATAATCATATACTTGTTTTTCTGTAATCTTATAAAAGGAAATACCAGACACATTTGACTACATTTAAAGTATTTCCACTTGATAAGATCTCTGTGTGTGTGTGTGTGTGTGTGTGTGTGTGTATATATACACATACCCTACTGAATCAGAGTTTTACAAATATAACAACAAAAGGCCAGATATGACCGAGGGCAAAATTGGCTTGAATTGAATTACGGTAGTTTCAGTGGCTGTGGGACTGCAGGGCTGCTGATCATTTTATTTAATCTATAGCTAAAGTCTAAAACAAAAGGTTTAAAGTGTAGAGTTTGAGCACGGTGAATGATGGTGGTTATAAAAGAGAAATACACACAGGTATGTAGCTTATAGTTTTTCAGCCCTATATGTGCATATATTCTATAAATGTTAATTAAATCAAACATTTGCCAAATCCGCACTTGGAGGACTTTGAACAGAGCCCACATTAGACTGAGTGTATGATTATAGAAGGACTGCATGATTAAGCTTACTGTAAATGGCTTATAAGTGTGTGTAGGTGCATGTGGTGTGGTGCTTCCTTGAGTCCCTGTTCATCTGAACATATTTCCCAGCTCTGCTGCTTTCATTTATATACATAAAGCAACATTGATTATAAATACATTATAAAGAATAATGCACAAGAGCAGCACAGTGCCAGTGTTTAGTGTCTCTGTCTCACAGCAAAACGTCCTGGGTTCGAGTCACAAGCTTGGGTATTTCTGTGTTCCATGCTCGCATATGGGTTTCTTCCAGATACCCTGGTTTCCTCTCACAGTTCAAAGACATGCACATTAGGTTAATTGGCTGTTCAAATTGTCCCAGGTGTGGATGCGAGTGTAAATGGTTGTATGTTGGACTTGCGATGGTCTGACGACTTGTTCAGGGTATAACACGCCTTCACTCAGTGCAGGATGAGATAGGCTGTAGCCTCCCTGTAACCCTAGTAGGATTAAACAGGTTGTCAAATGAGTGAGCATATGAGAATAATACACAGTCCCTTCGAAAGTACTGGAACAGCAAGGTGAGAAAGAAATTTGCATCCAAATGTTTTGCCACTCCACATGCAAGAGAATATTTTGCGGCTTAAATGCGTATATCGCGCGAAGGTCGAGAGAAGGTTGCGTGACAATTATTGTGACCGATTCCGATTCCGATTGGTTTGCAAATGTTTGGCGAAAAAAGCAAATATCTTGTCATTACTCAGTTGCATTTTGTTCCAAAACCATTTGTTTTTTATTCACGCATTATAAGTACAAAGAAAATGCAAATAAAATATGAATGATAACAAAACATATGGAACATGGCATATGGCAGCAAGTCTCAAACTTGTCCCTTTTCCTTGCAAACAAAAAACTAATAATTTGCTAGAAAAACTTTGCGACCTTCTCGCGACATGTACGGACTGTGCTTGAGGACTTCGTGCTTGAGAAGAGTGAGTCAGTCGCTTTTATATTGCACCTCTAGTGTGATCTCCCCCTGAGGAACTCCATTAGATTTTGAGTCAAATTCTGACTTCAGGAATTTTCTTTAAGGATTCTTCAACACAGAGATTTTTGACATTGTGGTTCATATGGGGGGTTTCTGGGTTTGGGGGAAGATTTGCACTTCCTGAATGTTCTTGTTTTTAATTTGACAGACCTGGGTCACAAGAAACACCTTGTGGGCTGAGAATTAACTAGACCTACCACCATTTTGTAATACTTACAATACTTTGGCTCACTTGAAAAACTGAATGGTTTAATAGAAAAAGAACGTAACCCATTTTGTTTAGATTTTGCCTGTTTTCTCCCTGTAAATTAGTCATAGCCAATTCTCACCCGTCAAGTATGGCCTTTCTATCACTTACGACCACCACTAACAATGCAGGTTCATAAGCAAGCACGTTCCCCCTCCATGACACATGATGCTGCCACCCGCATCTTTACAAACTGCTGCAGAGGAAGGCGGTACTCACCAATTTGGACAAAAGAGCTCCCAGACACCCATGATTAGCTCCCATGAACTCCCGGCCTTGGATGGCTGCAGCATCAACCTGGATTCCAACCTGCGATCTCCAGGTTGATAAGTGTGCATGTTCTATTTTCTGATCTCACACAAAAATCCTTCAGTGCACAGAAAAAACGAGTTATCTGGCCTTGCTGTTCCAAAACTATTGGAGGGGCCTGTACATGCACCCAGTATGCAACTTTAAGCACTTCCACCATCCTTTAGAGCCAATACCGCCTTGCTCTAAAGAATGCCAAGAACTTTTTTTAGCCAACCACAAGAGAAAAGTTTTCAGCATTTTCCATTAGAGTACCAGTATATCAGAAAGCAAACACACCCTGCATTAGACTCAGATGATCAAAGCCCTGGGAGCCTTCCTGTGGAAACACCCACAGCATTCTCACCGACCTCCAAATTACACTCACCACATTCTCAGGCAGTGCACACACATATCCACATCAATGCCACCACCAGAGCTGAGGTTCGCATGACCCTCAGGACAGATCACAGTGTTTATTCTGAGGCCGAGTGTTCATTAACCTGCTACTGAAAAGCAAATCTTCACCTGTTAATCTTCACACGTATTACTGAGTGTTTGAAATGAAGAAGTGGATAGTTTGGTGATTACTTTGGAAATAATACGCATACTGTATACAGTATGCGTGCTGTAAGGAGCTACACAATATGGTCAAAAGTATGTGGACACCTGACCATCACAAACAAGGTTGCTGTGGAATGGCTTGTGCGGCCTGTAAAGTACTCTGACTTCAGGAGCTTTTAGAATAAACTGGAACTGGAGGCCACCTGCCCAACATCAGTTTCTGATCTCTCTAACACTCTCGTAGCTAAATAAACACAAATCCCTACAGCCACGCCCTCAAAATCGAGTGTAACAGTCAGAAAAAGTGCAACAAAATATTAAGGACCATGGAATTAGAATGGGAATTCGATACCCTGGTGTCCACATACTTTTTGCCATATACTCTATGATACCAGTGGCATGTTGTTTTGAAATGGAGGACGTTTCTATTAATGAAAATAGGTTCTGACCAAGAAATTCTGGTAAATTAGGCAGCAAGTAAACAAGGCTATCAAAACAAAAGTAAAACAAAGCTCTGGCTCCATTAGACATACACGAATCCTTTAAGCATGACTGATTTCCAACCAGCAAAGCACATTTATCGTACTACTAACTCGGAAAATGTTAAAAAGGTACAGATAGCATGTGTTTCCGACAGAAATAAATATTGAAAATAAGGAAAATCTTACTGAAAACTTCCTGAGACAGCACTTTCACTCAAAAGCAGAAGAGCAACTTCATACAGGCTGGCCTTTGGCGTGAACCCATAATACCCGTTTCCTGTGATGCCATTACAAAAGAGACCTCAAGCCTTCAAAAAGACATATCTGACTTTCTTCATCCTCCAGAGAACAGAAACTATTTCAATAGCTGCCAAACAAGTTGGCTTACATGATTTACGAAAAGTGATAGCAGTGGGCTAAATTTTAATTTCCCATGTTTTTGATGTCACAGTTAATCACTCACTCTGCATTTTATGGTTTTGAGTGCTTAAGGAATATCTCATGAACACAGACCTATAGATAATATACTATAAGTACAACATAAACTCATGACAGAATGCTTCATGTTTATAACAGCATCAAATCTGCTTATCTTAAGCCGCACTTGTTATGCACAGATATGTCAATTCTAAGGTTTCGCCCCAGTTGGGACACAGACTATTCACTGATTAACCACAAGCAATTTTACAATGTGTAAATGATTTCAACTGCCTAGGACTACACACAGGATGTGCGGAGGCCTTACTGTCACAATTACAAGGAAAAGAGGTGGTGAACTCAGGAAAGTTTGCACTAATGTTCTGCTCAAGACGACTTCTTAATCTTAATAGTATCTTAACAGTAACACAAAACATGTATTCTCAGAAAACAAAATGGACATAACATCACAGCAACATTTACATTACAAACCCTACTGCTACTTCTGCCACCAAACCAGAGTTTTGACGGGAATGTTGCAATCGCTGGAGTTTTTACACTCATCGGACATCCAACCATCTGACTGTCAACAAAATCCTGACCACACTGTGCACAGATTTTTACCAACTTGGTGGGGACACGACCCTACCTGAGTCCCAGAGCTGATTTGATTGTGGAATGTCAAGATCACAAAGTTTTGGAGATAGAGCGCTTATAACTTTGAAATGGGGCAGTGGTGGCCCAATGGTAGGGTGCTTGGGGATTCAAGCCGCACGATCAACAAATTGTCACTGCTGTCCCCCCATTGCAGCCATGTCTCTCGCTGTATGGCATGTGAGAGGCATGTAAAAGAACAATTGCTGAGGTTTGTAAAGAGAAGGCCATTTGGTTGTCGTCAGCATGTTTCTGCCCTGCAATGACCTGGGGAGCTGTCCAGGGTGTACCCTGCCCTCGCTCTGAGTCAGTTGAGATGGGCATCAACGACCCTAATTAGGATTAAACATTTCAGAAAATGGATGAATAATTAAAATTAAAACCAGTACCCACAGGGGGGCCGATTTTCTACACTATCTATGCTATTATTTTTGCTCAGATCATGATGGTTCACGGTCATAATAAAGAGTGACCTGTATCTAACTGCAATGTCAGTGCACCTGTCCTCCAAAGTGGCCCACATGCGAATGTTGATATGTTTCTGCTCTCTGCATCACAAACAACAGAAATGACATCATTCTGAAAAAAAAAAATTTACTGACAAAATGGAGATGCTAGTAGCTGCAACATGCATAACCATTTCCGCAAGTTCCTCCTCCTTTCTCTGACTAAACAGTAAGTTTCTTAGCAAATAATTTGACCTGACCAGGCATTCAACTCTTTTTCTCATTGGAGTTCGTAATTTCTGGTGTGTCATAAATTAGGTCTAATTCCTACAACTTTGTTAACATGACAGTTAATGTATAAATACTACTACTACTAATAATAATAATAATAATTTTGAACCCCCACCCAGCCTCATTGCCCACATATCCAAGCCAAGGTAATGTGACTATTCACACAGTTGACTCCTGGTCTTGTTTACAACCCCACCTGAATCGCTAATATCTGGGCTGATTTTAGCCATGCGTACTAAAGCCAGTCCTGCAGTCATATGCCAGAGACACATGGACCTTGCCAGAAAAGTAAAGACCCATTGCTGCTCAATGACTCATTGAGGCATGACCCTATTACTCTGTACCTCCTTCCTCTAACTAACACCCAACATCTGTTTGCCTCGATGCCAAACTGAAAGGTTTTTCACTCCATCCAACACTTCTTTTCCTCAGCTAACTGACCGAGATTGACCCCAACCACAGCTGGATCTGCTGGGTCATATTCTCTTCATAGCACCACTTCTTCACTTCATTTAAGTTACTGAGGGTGAAGGACCTCACTGAGGGCCAAGAAGCCATGTGTATAACAACTTAATGAGTTGTTCTTTAGTTGCTGTGTTTGTCACCAATAAAGCATGTACACTATACAGTGTTGGGCAGAAGAAAATGCACAAAAAAGTTTCTTAGCATACACATCAGGGAATCAGCAGGGATTACCCAATTATGAAATCACAAACACCTAGGTCCTTATTCGACTTGCACTGCGATTCTATATATTCTGATTCGATTTACATTTGTTCAGCTTTTTAAAACATTAATCCATGTATTAAAATAAATAAATAAATAAAAAGATGTTCATAGTTATTCTACACGGTTAGCAAATAATTCACTCCTACCACACAGAACCCTGTGCTACCTGCTAGCATGTGAATAGTTAAGAGTGCACATCAATTAAAAATGAATTTTAAAATTGATTTTGGAACAAGTGTGGTGAAATATGGATCACTGCACAAAAGAAGTGCCCCGCCTCCATCTCTAATACACACTATACATTTTAATAAAAATCATCAAATCTCTGTCCTGCTTTTGGTTCACAACAAATTAAATCCTCACAAAACTAATTTAATTACTGATTCCAGGAATTAAGAATTTTCAGTATTGAGTCAATTCCACACACCAACAACATACCGCACAATGACAAACAAAAATTTCTCATTGGAGTGTTTTGTTTTTTTCTTCATTTATCGAGATGACCAGCAGATTTTTTTGACCAGCAGATATTTTTCCCTTATTTAGAACTTGACAGGCTGCAACTGAATAAACCAGGGATTAAAATGCAGATAAGACATAATTACAAAATAAATGCAGTTAAAAATTAATAAATAAATAAAAATAAAAAGGCATTAGTCTGAGTGTCTCATTTGGTTGATAAACACTTGATAATATAATCATCCTCTCACAGATCAGTATAGTTTTAATACTACACAGGACCTTAAGCAAAATAAATAAATAAAAAAAAGAACACTAAAACTAGATTTTCATAGCTTCTTTTTTAAATTCTTGAAATCATGACAGACACACTTGTGCTCCAAGTGCACTCCTGAGCAGGTGAATAATTATCTGTACTGCTTTTCCATCAAAGTTCAGAGGAGAGGAAGCTGAAGATAATCCCACTGACTTCAGATGAATACCCTGGATAATCATAATGCTGTTTGTTTAGATATATTTAAAAAAGTATCACATTAGCACCTCAATTTTCAAAGCAATGCCAAGAGACAAATATAACATTTACGTGAACCGCAATTTATTATCTTTTCTTTTATAAATTATTTTATAAAATATATATCCATGATATACTATGTCCAAATGTTCACGGGCATGAGACCATGAGACCTATATTTAACCTTATATTCTTCTCTTACTTATTTTAAACTTGACTTTGTTTTGTAACCTTTTCCAGCCTGATGAGCATCAACAACCCTTTTTCTGCAGTCTTCTGAAATCTCCTTGGTTTGTGCCATGACACTCCTCTACAAAGGTGTTCACACGCTGATAGATCCGTGTTCTTTATATCAAACTGTGCCCACGCACACCTGATTGTCACCCCACTGATTGAAAACAGCTGACTTTAATTTCACCTTCAAATTCTACCTGCTAATCCTAGAGGCTCACAAACTTTTGCTACATACATTATACACTACAAACAATCCACTATGCCCTACAGGTACACTATACACTACACCCCAAACACTACTTACATTATACACTACACACAATATCCTACAGGTACACTATACTCTACATACATTACACGCTACAAACAATACACTATGCCCTGCAGGTACACTATACACTGCACTAAAAACACTACATACATTATACATTACACACAATACACTATAATCTGCAGGTACACTATACACTGCACCAAAAACACTACATACATTATACATTACACACAATACACTATACCCTGCAGGTACACTATACACTGCACTAAAAACACTACATACATTATACATTACACACAATACACTATAATCTGCAGGTACACTATACACTGCACCAAAAACACTACATACATTATACATTACACACAATACACTATACCCTGCAGGTACACTATACACTACACCCCAAACACTACTTACATTATACACTACACAAAATATCCTACACTATACATGCATTATGCACTACACACAATACACTAAACCATATATACACCATACACTACACTCTAAACACTATACACTACACCCCAAACACTACTTACATTATACACTACACACAATACCTTACAGGTGCATTATACTCAACATACATTATGCACCACATACAATACACTAAACCCTATATGTACACTATACACTACACCCAAAACACTACATACATTATACACTAAAAAAATACACTATGCCCTACACCGTAAACATTACATACATTATACACTAAAAAAATACACTATGCCCTACACCGTAAACCCTACATACATTATACACTACACACAACACCCTGCAGGTTCACTATACTCTGCACACTACATTACACTAGTTACACTATACCATCCATGCTACAGCACACATGATACACTGCGACCCTCTCCACCAAATGCTCCTGTCATATTATGGTAAGGGGCAAATGTGCAGATTGACAGCTGGGAAGTTGACATGAAACAGGCACATTAATGGCGAGAGAGGATTCCTTCCTTCTGCATCTTACAGAAGAACAAACATGAAGTGATGATGATTATAATAATAATAATAATGATGATGATGACAGTGGTGGCAGTAGCAGTGATCATAGGATATCACTATGATAAAGCTGCTGGTGGATTAGAATCAGCAGAAGTGCTCCAGCTTCCTATAAAAAGCGATGAAACTGGAGTGAATGGGTTTGATGGTCTCACGGCAGCCGGTACAGCGCGTTCATCCAGATGTCTCTGCGGTCGTGTTAAATGGCCATGTATGTATTTTAGCCGGGTATTAATACAACTCTAACTGTTTCTGTACAGAAAAACAGACCAACTCACCCTCACTGCTCCCTATTTATCCAGGTGGAGGAAGAGATAGTTCAGAGCAGAAATCCCGAGATCCCAGAGACACAAGGAGAGGACGCGCTGTCACTTCATCACACAAACCGAACAACGCGGAAAACAAACACGTCGGATTTTTTAATAACAACAAAACAACAATAACAACCACCACCAAGCGTCGGCGCTGCTACTGTCTCAGAGCGCACACTGCCGCAGTAACATCCAGCGTTAAGCCGCTCTCAGCTGGAAGACGGAGGCCGCTTGTCCCCCGCAGTCTCCGCCACATTCCCGTGCACACGGCGGAACAGCTCGGTTAAGTTTCCCTGCGTGTCTGCCGGTAATTCTGTCTCAAGCCCGGGAGCCCCGCCCTTAGCGACTGAGTATCGCTGCGTCGACCGAGGGGCATGACGAAGCTACGAGCCAATCAGAGAGCAGGTGGGTGTGGCGTCAGCCTGGCACGGCGACCAGGGTCTCTCTGCAGTCCCGCAGACTATAAGACACACCCATTTTTTTACACGACACACCCCCTGGAAGAACGCCTGTTAGCATCAGGAAGTAATACCGAAACTTCGAAAACCAAAACCCAACGCTCGCCAAAACCTTAACCACAACACCAACCCCAGCCCCAATTCTAACCATGTCCATACAGAGCGATCTAATAGGGCTGCATCGCTGTGCAAGATGGCGGCTAAGTGAAGTGGGCGTGTCATGTAGAAAGTGGGCGTGTTGCAGTTACTTGGGCACGGCCAGAGACAACGGCACGTGCTGGTGACTAAGCAAGACGTTTCGGTTTGAAATGTTAAAGGGACATGGCAGGTTTCAGTCATGAGAGGTTGTCCTGCATCTGTTTGCTCTTACTTGTTTACCCAACCACTTAATCCTGCTGTTAGTGTCGTGGAAAGGCTGGTGCCCATCTCAGCCGAGATTGGGCTGAGAAAGGCGGGGTACACCCTGAACAGCTTGCCAGTATCGCAGGGCACTATTTATGCTCACGTCCACATCTAGGGGCAGATTGGAGCAGCCAATTAGCCTAATGTGCATGTCTTTGGACTGTGGGAAGAAACCAGAGTACTCGGAGGAAACCCATGCTAGCACAGGGAGAATACGCAAACTACACACGCAAATGTACTCGCCGAGGCCTGGACTCGTCCTATGAAGCGGACCTACTGAGTACTACGACATCCGCCAAGTTTCGCCTGTATCTGTTTGGCGCACCAAATTGTTCCAGTATTATATGTATCTGTGTTATAATTTAACTTGATGGGCCGTGGCCCACACAGAAACAGTGCTTTTTATTTAGCCTTTAAAGGTGTGGGGTGGCACAGAGACGAAGTGGTTCACATGTTCTCCTTACACCAAGAAGGTCCTGGGTTCGATTCCTGGGCTTAGGTGTTTCTGTGTGAAGTTTGCGAGTTTTCCCCGTGCTTCCGAGGCGTTTCCTCTGGGCACGAATATAAGTAATAATCTTACTAGGATAAAAATAATTATATAGCCTATATAGAATAATCAGTATGAGAGGATGGGTGGGCTGCAAGGATGGTGTTTAGCAGGAGGTTGTTTGCAGAGTGTTAGTAGAAAAGGTTGCCAGGATGACAAGGAAAGATTAGGGTGACTCAAAACAATCTCCCACATTTAGGTAAATAAAGGTAAATAAAACAAATCAGAGTGAAAGATAAAGTATTATTTGCACACATGAAACGTCATTCAATACAGTTTGTATACATCAGGATTTAAAGATGATCTTCCTCCAAATGGTAGCCATTGTGTATATACACGCTTGGAGGTGGTTTCTGAAGGCTGGCACATCTCGATAGGTCATGTCAGGTGTAACAAGGTATATCTCTTGCTGAAAAGCAACCTTAAGGGCTTTAAGAGTTTGGGGTCAATGAGTCTACACTTATGATATCAGGTTTCCCCCAGAAAAAAATCAGTAGGGGTCAGTAGAGGTCAAGGGAACAGGCTGGTCACCATGCAACGAGATCCCCTGGTCCGAAAACATTTCCAAGAGATAACACTGTATTTCATATTTATTTATTATACCTGGGAAGTAAACAGTCCCCTTTAATAAACAAATGCCTTCTTAATCCTGCAAACACATGCAACTTTTTGTTGTCTCTCAGCAAGATGCATTGTGAATCGTTTTGACAGAACACCTCATCTATTCAACCTAAATGCCTATCATTTATCTGCAGTTACACCTTTATTATATTTTTAGTTTATTACGTTATCACTCAGATTTGATAAGTCTCTGTGTGAAAGTACAGTTTACCACAGATTATAGTTGATAAAAGATGTTAGTGGCACAGGGAATTTGTTTAGGAAGTGGCTTCATATTCATCATGTCTTTACCCTGGCGAATCAGGAACATTAAGTATCTCCATAATTCAAAGAACTGCATTAGTTATTTGAGGAAATGCATTAATACACTTTATGGCTGATGCATCATTCTGCTTATCATTCTCTCAAATGGTACTAATTCCAAATGTTACACATATAGTACACATAGAGCATGTGAGCTTATTAACTCTTATCAACTGGATGGAGATAAACTACATGGAGTCACTTTATTGTTTCTTTTCTGAATGTACAAACATTATGTTTTTTCCCCCACATGCACTTAGAGTGGACAGTTAGCAGACTATAAGGAAATCATCACTGAATTTGACAAAAAGTGTATTGAATTGAAACACTATTGAAACACTGAGTGGAACTTTTAAGTTAATTATGTAAAATAATAGGTAGCTACATTTAGGAACTTCTCAATAAATACAATGACAGGGAAGATGTGACTCACAGAATGCTCTCATATTACCAAACATCTCAGGAATTTCAAACATGATGAACAGGACAATAGTTTAAAATAACAGTGCTTACAGAGAAAACAGTAATGAGAGTGTAAATAGAAGTGTATAAGATAAGATTTATGCTGCACAGTCACTCAGAAAAGATACTGATCCATTCATATGATGTCAGTGTGTATGTTTTTCTCTGAGATACTAAAAAAACGAGTCAGAAAGGTTATTACTTTATTATGTCAGACTTAAAACAAAGATATCAGAGTGCCATAAACTGCATTTCAGTTTTCTTTTTGCATGGTTGACATTCCTGTGATATTTGCTACCAGGAAGTTTCCAGAGTGCATTCCATATTGAACTAAATTCATGGTCATGTGCTTGAATCACGGCCCTGACGAAAAATGAACAGCTGAGAAATTAACTAAATAGTTTTGTTTTTCCGTCATTATCAAGAACAATTTTAAAAACAAATAAGGATAGCATTCCCAGCTCGTAGCTCCAGGGTTTCATACCATACACATAGTACAAAGCAGAATTAGTTATACACTCATGTCACCAGCTGATCTACCAAAACCACAGAAATTTAATAGCATTAATCTATAATTAATTTCTAGTTAGAAGCATTTCTTCAATCTGCACTTTGATAATTTGTTTTAAAAAAAAAATGTTTAGGACCAAAATAAGGAAGGCAAAACAAGTGCCCAGTTCTGCAATTGATTACTAATAATGTGTAATAATATTTTAATAAGCGCACACACAATTAACACAAAATTGCTCATTGTGGGTTGTGTTGGGCTTAATAAAATTACATTATTCCAAACCTGTTTGTGACCATACCCTAACTTGTATTGCTCTTAGTATCATTGGTCATTATTAAATGAACAACATCTGTCAGAAAGTTGACAAATTCAAAATTCACTGCATTCGACAGGATTTGCCAGTGCTTGAGACACTGATCCACAATTCGCCCTCTGAAAATCTGACAATTCTTGAGCTCCTGGAGTGCGAGGCATGCTTGCATAACTTTAGCACAACTTGAAGTAGCTGACAATTTGAACATTCCTCTGTCAATGGTAAAAAGTTCAACAGTGAAGGTAAGACCACCACAGATCCACGACCAAGTCGACCTGGACCATCAGAAAGATGTCTTCGCTCCATCAAGAGAGCAGTGGAGAAAAATCCCCATTCCAAGGCCGCAGACATGGCAGAAGGCATTCAAACCAGGCTATTATGGCTGAGCGGCAAGACGCAAGCCTCTTCTTTGACCATTCGTTCATTCATTCATCTTCTGAACCGCTTAGGGTCGCGGTGAGGCTGGCGCCCATCTCAGCCGACTCTGGGCGAGGGCGGGGTACACCCTGGACAGCTCGCCAGGCCATCGCAAGGC
>JAOUQZ010038042.1:0-14051 GCA_028564935.1 Neosilurus hyrtlii
TAGAGCATCTTTGGGATGTGGTGGAACGGGAGATTCGCATCATGGATGTGCAGCCGACAAATCTGCGCCAACTGTGTAATGCCATCATGTCAATATGGACCAAACTCTCTGAGGAATGCTTCCAGCACCTTGTTGAATCTATGCCAAGAAGAATTAAGGCAGTTCTGAAGGCAAAAGGGGGTCCAACCTGTTACTAGCATGGTGTACCTAATAAAGTGGCCGGTGAGTGTATTTCTTAACGCGGGGGGCCGGGTTCGAATCCCGCTGCCTTCAGTGTAATTATTAAGGATTTTATTCATTTATTTTTGCTCTTTTATTCATTTAATTGGTATTTTTTGAGACACGACACATGTTTCACTTTATGTAGAGCAAAGTGGAGACCAGATTTCACTCTGTTAACATGGTGTTCTGGCTTAACTGGTTTTCATGTTAACTGGTGACACTGGTTTACAAATGTTTACACTTCGCCCATTTCACCGACATTTACCTTTTACTTCTGTTTGACTTTTGCAGATTAGTGAAGACGACTCCTCTCGTTCAGAGTAAAATCTGGTCTCCACTTTGCTCTACAATAAAGTGAAACGTGTCATGTCTCAAAATTATTTGAATAAAGTGAATAAAAGAGCAAAAATAAATGAATAAAAGAGCAAAAATAAATGAATAAAATGAACCAACTCAATAATTACAATGAGCGCAGCGGGATTCGGACCCGGGCCCCCGCGTAAAAAAAAAATACAACTAAAGAATCATCCAGGTGTTTATCCACCTGCACCACCTCTCCACAGAGAAAACTATTTTAATATTGATAGGATTTTTTGCAGGTCCATTTATTATTGTAGCCTTTGATTGCAGCAGTAAACAATAGCGATACAGCCTCATCGTCTTACATAAATATATTAGCTAGAAAACAAGTCATTAGTTTCCTAACACAGTTTAATAACTACATTTGTAAACTTCTGGCCAGAACAGAGTGACTCATGTCATCACTTCCAGCATTTGGTACATTCCCTTTCCGTAAGAAGGCAGTCATTTGTAAATTTGTTTTCCTGAAAATGTATTGTTGTTTTCTGAAAATGTATTTTTGTTTTCTGAAAACGTATATTTGTTTTCTGAAAATGTATTTTTGTTTTGCACTTCCCAGCCACCGTACCTAATGCCCAATTTTGCAATAAACATACTTAAAATGAGTGATACTAGGTAACAAAATTACTAAGCACATGAAAACGAAGAGCATTTGAGCCTGACTATGTACAAATGTGTTGTCCTAAAAAAATCAGTCCAGCATTCATTTTTAATTTGCATTCCATGCAATACACGATGGACCCAAACAATTTCATGTCCATTTCTGTAGGGCATTCGGTCGTACCTTTGAGAGAACTTGTACATGAAAGCAAGCTGTCTTCGAAATCCTACTAACATCATGGCCAATCTGGATTCAGTCCACTGCAGTGTGTGCTGCACTGCCTGAAAAAGGTGCCAACAGAAACATTTTTTACTCTAATTAATGGAACAATGTGGCAATCAAGGCCAGTGAACAGCCTGTATGTTTTATGTTCCATAATCAGTCATCAGTTATTTTGGCTGAATACGAAGGTTTCCTGGTGAAACCACCCCGGGTCACAGGCTTAGTGTTTCTCTTATTCACTTGATTTTTGTTCTGTGTCTGATTACAATAACAATAACAAGAGCGCATGACCGGAGGATCAATATTGCACACGTGCAATAAATTGGCAGTGCAACACTGATACATAGAAAGTGGAAAAGTCTGACATCAAGTGCTAAGAAACAGAAGAAGGACTATGATTTCAGAAGAAACAAAAAAAGATGCCGATGTTTACTAATAGCACTTCACTCACTGCAGGAATCATGAACACTTGTGTACAGGAGTAAGCAAATGGTTTCAGAAAGTCATTGTGACTGATTCTATTTCATTTCCGAGAGATACCACTGCATCTCATGCTTATTTAATATACATGGCAAGTACATGGGTCCTTTCAAGTTTAACTGAAATTTTGAGTGCCCAAGCAAATGAATGATAAATAATGACATTGTGGTTTTTAATGGAAAATCAACTAATATTAGAAAAAAGGAACTAACAAATGACAACAATGAAAGAAAAGGTACGACTTTAGCTGTGCTTCAAGAACTTTGAGATACTGTCCTCATCTCACCAGGTCCAGTGCAGTGATGGCAGTACGGACAGCAGTTATGGATGGCGCCCTCAAGTGGTGATTATGGAGAACTGCAGGCAGCATCTGCTCCAGATCTCGCCTCCACAGGTCTAGTAATCCATACCACATCACATCTAGACGCTCTCCTGTAACGTCATGGTATGCTCCGGCCAATGTCGCCAGCGGCTCTGGGCATAGACATGTTAGATTACCTAATGTGTATTTCGCATGCCAGTAGAACCAAGTTTATAGTGTTTGTGCTTTAGGGGGCATGATATGCTTTATAATGACTTTGCTGCATATATTCGCAATCAGAAGCTGTGATGTCTGACCAGGTCACATTTAGATTGCACATTTGTTGGCAATTTAAATTTAATATGGGAAATCCCATTTTTTGGAAGTGTGGTACTAGAGCAGGTCCAGCAGGGGGTGCTGTGTACTAAATTCTTGTGTTTTTGCACACTCTGCATGCCCTTGTTCCTATTATTGTATTTATTAGTTAAAAATAAATAATTAAACAATTTGTATCCATGTTTAGTGAAGAATGATAAGTATAGTTAAAAAAAAGTATTTATTTTTCAGAGTTCACATCAATATGACTATTTGCCTGGTTTTCATGTTTTAAGTTGATTTATAATTTTAATGGGAGTGGTCTGCAGTTCCAGTTATTTGTAGCGATCTGATAGAGAATGAAAAACAAGAGAAGCTTGTGAGGAAATGAAAAAAAAAGTATGAAAATGATATTATATCAAATAAACTGTATGCCCTGTGATGGCCTGGCGTGCTGTCCAGGGTGTACTCTGCCCTCACCCAGAGACCTCGGAGATGGGCACCAGCCTCCCCGTGACCCTAATTAGGATTAAGCGGTTCAGAAAATAAATGAATGAATGAAATAAACTGTAAGTGGTAACTGCACATAGCTGTGGTATATAAGGAATTCAACAGTCTGGGATTTTCTGTTACAGGAAAATGATTTGTGTTTTATTCCTTCACTAATAAATAACCGTCTGCTCATAAATTTTAACTGGTTGTTAAACTCTATCACAGAAAATCCACATGGTACAACCTGAAATAAACTTGCACCTACTAGACCTAATCTTGCAATTTATACAGCTGGAGAGTGAATCAAGTTCACAGCATTAAAGAGCTTGGATTTTCTCCAGCTTGATGAGGAATCCAACTTGTTTAATGTCCTGTGTCTTCTCAAACAGCTTTTTTTTGCTTCACTAACTGAAAAACTCTGCGCGAACGTATTTGGTTGGGATCAACCACTTCCAGCCAATTTACCCCACATTTCAGCTGCGTCTGCTCATTATCAACTCTGCCTGTCTCCCACTTGAAAGAGACCCCACTCACTTTTGAGCTCTTGCTGGACAAGTTGAGACATGTGCTGCAGCATTTGGAGTGTTCGAGGAAGGCTGCGTGTGAGCGTATGACGGACGGACCCAGACGTCCAGAGTTCCCACGGCGTCGGCGCTTTCTTCAGGAGCAGCAGGTTCTCGGTACATCGGGTCACGTGTAGGACTGCGTGACTCAGCTCCATCATGGGCTCATTTCCTACGTCCTGGACAAGGATCAGTTGAAATAGATTTGTACAGCGTTTTTTTTTTTTTTTTTTTAACTGTTGGATTTGAAGGCGGAAAAGCAAGCCAGTCTTGACAGTTTACAGAAACCTCAACAGGAAGCGGACTCTAAAGGGAGCGCCAGATAGGACCATTATAAAGTATTATGCTATTCAGGTAGAGAAGACTAAAGACTGCTGAAAGGTATTGTGAATTGTGAATAAATGCCTTTAAAATTACAGTAGCATGTGTTATTAATTTACTCTATCAAACCCATGATGCATTTCCCAGTGCAACACCCGCTGACCTCTTTTCTTACCTCCTCCATGAAACAGAGCTTTGACAGCAGTATTGTAATCAACAGTTTTTGAATGTATATCCGATTGTCATGCAAAGATTTTCATTAAACTTGGTGGAGAGATTACCTTACCTGACTCCCAAGGATAATTTGATTTTGGGATGTCAAGGTCAAACGTCAAGGTCAGAACAAGGTTACAAAATTTTGGAGACTGAACGCTTATAACTATGAAACAAGTGCCGATAGACATGCCGTTAATATGAAACACCATAACAGGAAACTATATATCAACATTTAACTGAGACAATTTCTATTGACCCTGAGTGACCTTGAAAAGTGAAAATCAAGGTCGAAGGGTTTTGAGCCCTTATAACTAAGAAACGAGTGCCAACAGTCATGCCGTTACTACGAAACACCATAATAGGAAACTATATATCAACTTTTAACTGAGACAATTTCTATTGACCTTGAGTGTCCTTGAAAGGTGAAAATCAAGGTCAAAGGGTTTTGAGCACTTATAATTTTAAAACGAGCACTGACAGACGTGCTGTTACTATGGAATACTAATACGAAACCACATCTGAACTTTCAAACGAGACATTGGCGTTGACCTTGAGTGACCTAGAAAGGTCAAACCCTAGCAATCTCATAAATCTTTCAAAAGAGTAAGTTATTTTTGCTAATCATGCACTTAATATAAAACCTATTGTAAGACGAGCACGAGTAATTAAAACCAAATACTCATCTAGGGCCTACATTACCCATGCTGTGAGGAAGAGGTATATTACACTTTCTGTATTTTTTCCTGTTGCGGCTACACAAGGCCTTTGTTTAGATTTCTGTCCTGTCTCTGCCCCTTGTCTTATCATTGCTTGACTTCCCAAACAATTTTTCAGCAGGTAGTTGTTTTATTTTAATTAGTTTGCGTATTGTTTTTCCTTCTCTCACTCTCCTTGTGAAGTGTTTCCATGCTCGCTCATTAAGATTGGAACGTGTTTCTTGTTTCCATGTTCCCTTGTTTGAACCTGCAGTTGAATACAGATTATCCTTGTTTACCATCGGCTTCCTCTTCCATGACCGACACTATGGACATTGACAGTGATTGATGTTCTCTCGTCCTTTCCCCCACCATCTGTGTTTGAGACTCCCAAAATGCGAACATATCCCTGCGGTTAGGAAATTCCCAAAGATCTGAAGCATCTGCTTTCATACGTGAATACAATATGTAGGTTGTAAACACTGCAGAATGTAATAAATCTCGAACCACTCATCGTACACCTCCATCTTCCTCTAACCTGTCTCCTGAACTCCAGCAGAAGATGATGTAGCCTTTGAACTCTCTGCAGCAGCTTCCTCCTCATGTGTGCGCCTAACTGTTGCAGCCGTGCCTGCCAAGACAGAATATCATCAGCCAAGCGGAACTGTGGAATGTGGTAGATATATCACCTTCGAGACATTCATATCACCTCCATCACTGCTAAACACATCTCGCATCCCTTGGCACGAAAGACGAGGCCTCGATCGACTACTCCTATGGAGATTAGCGCTAATGTCTCGTTCTCGATGCCACTACCCCCTCTTTGGGACTTAAGGGTTAGCCAATGGTTCCCCTCCAAGCACAAGGTCATCCGGAGGTCATCAGACGAGTCTGGGTGAAGATGGAGATTTACGGTGGCTCTATGCATATATAATCATATATAAAATGAAAAGTTGAAGCTTTTTATACTGACCACCGTCGTATCCAGCAGCAGCTTGTAAACAGCGTTTTCCCAGTGTGGTCTGCAGCCAGACGATCTCATTCCGGTCGAGTTTCACCTGAACCTGCAGTGCTGAGTTCCTGCTTGCGGAGTGTACACTTCCTCCCAACCCAACACTCCAGTTTCCCATCTTCCACTGCAACACACAGTTTATCCTCACACACTTTCCAAACCCTAAACTTCAAATATAAATAGATTTTAGCTTGGAGTGTGTTGTCGGTTGTAATCAGGGTTAACATACCTAACACAAACAAGGACTAAAACTAGTACTTTTTCATTCATATATTCATTCATGTGCCAAGCTACTTAATCTTACTAGGGTCGCTGGGAGGGTAGAGCCTATCTCAGCCAACTCTGGGCAAAGGTACCCTGAATAGCTCGCCAGTCCATTGTATGGACAATACAGGCACACAGCCATTCACACTTACACCTAGGGGTAATTTGGAACTGCATGTCTTTGGACTGTGGAAAGAAACCAGAGTATCCGGAGGAAACCCTCACGAGCACAGGGAAACCATGCAAACTCCACAGCTCGAACCCTGGGCCCTCTAGCTGTGAGGCAGACAACTAATTACTACAACACTGTGCTGCCCCTATTTTATATTATAATTAACTGAAATCAAAAATAAGATACTAGAATCATGTAAAACAAAATCTAACTGCAGGAAAAGTTCAGCTATTGTTTTTTATTTCATTTTGTTTTCCCAATGGATTTGCTTTTGGTTGCTAGACCACTTTGAAGATAAAGACGAGGAAGTAACAGACTAGTTCCAGAAGGGGGCCGCAAAGTGTGGTAAAAACTAAAACCAAAATCTAAAACAAAACTAAAAACTACATTCATTCATTCATTCATTTTCTAAAACGTTTAAAAAAGTAAAATAAAACAAGTGAAATTCTTAAAAAAGAATAAAATTAAATAAAAGACATATGCACTTTTAAAACTAGCCAAACTTAACTAAACTTAAAAAAAAACCTAAATAAAATAAAAATTTATGGACCTCAGTGAGCAGGGAGTAGTGGCTGCGTTGGGCACTGCTGGTGTTCCTGAGTGCCAAAACAAATGCACTGTCTTCGGTCTGACCAGATAATGACACACTGATGCGACTGTACAGCAAGTCCTTTCCCGAGTTCACTCGGTGAGAACCAGACCAAGATAAAGCCTGTTGGGCAAAAAAATACAACCATACCCTCTATTACGAATAATAAGAAAAAGAATAATCCAAGAAATATATGGATGGAGGAAGGCGGTGTGGATTAATTTTGTCTACCAAAAAAAAAAAACCTCTACCGTTTCCATGGTAACCTCCAATTCATAGTGACGTTTATGGGTGATTCTTTACGTAGAGACTAGTTGCTATTTGCCTTAACCATCAAACGGCACTTTGAAAAACCAAGGACCCGCCAAAAATGTCCTCACGTTGCTGGTTAGAAATGTACCCCAGACCTTTATCTTTTGTTTTCCCCCTTACCCTAAACTGAGTCATCATAACTAAATACCAAACCCCAACTTTTACCCTGACCCTAACCCAAAACTAATTCTAACCTGAACCCAAAAACCAAGTCTCAACCCTCAAACACCACTTTGACAAAGTATGGACCAGCAAAAATATCCTCCCTTATCAAAATTATCCCACAGCCTACAATTCCTTTCATGTTTTGTGTAAATGAATAATAAATCATTTGTGTTTATTAACTATGCTAATTAGGTTAGCCTTGAAAATCCATCTTGAAAATAACGTCATGTCCAGATAAGCCACAAGAGAAATGCAGATGTGCAAGTTATTACGACCCTGGTAAATGCCAGTAAGAGCCACCCCTCAAATACACGCCTCCCTCCTCTCAAGCCAACACCACCACACACAAACAAAGATGTATGTGTGTGTGTGTGTGTGTGTGTGTGTGTGTGTGTGTGTGTGTGTGTGTGTGTGTGTGTGTGTGTGTGTGTGAGTGTGTACTGACTGGTTGTGGAGGACAGAGCCCCAGCAGGCTGTGATGTTCCAGGATGTCTTTGAGGTTCGTGCGTATCTGAGCCAGGAGTGTATGAGAAGAACATGGGCCAGGCGAGATGTTCTGTGCTGAAGTTTCCATCTGGACAGTGTGCATTCCTCTGTCAGCCTTCTGTTCAATGGGCCAATAAAATACACACAAATGTTAACGATGCTTGAAGCCGTTTGCCCCCAAAAAACACCACCAGCGCTGAATTACACAACACTGCATAAGGAACATTAGGTCAACTCCAAAAGTATTAAAGACAATGAGCTATCTATCTATCTATCTATCTATCTATCTGTCTATCTGTCTGTCTATCTATCTATCTATCTATCTATCTATCTATCTATCTATCTATCTATCTATCTATCTATCTATCTATGCATTTAATTTCATAGAACTTCATTCATCCACCCATCTATCGATCTGTGTATTTAATTTATTCATCCATCCATCTATCTATCCATCATCATCTATTTTTTTATCAAGCCAGCTATCCTTCCAACCATCTTCCATCATCTTCCTCTAATCTTCATGTAAAGGATCGTGGGTGCACTAAAACTCCTGACCAAATATTTTTCTGCTCGTTTAATTTTCTGGAATATGTTTACACTCGAATTCAGGGACGGGTGTCACAAAGCGGGCTGTGTGTTCCTATAGATATCGGGGTTAATCTGAATGATGTTTGGCATTTGTTTGTTGAAAGCTAGGTCTACTGATATCTTAATCTCTCGGCAGAAGCAGCCGGATATTCAGGCTCCCTCGGTGATTGTGTGGATCAATTCAGTAAAGCAAGAACCAAGCAGAAAGAGACGGTGGAGCTTCATGACTCTTCCTGGATTTGAATAATCGATGGACTTCCACTCTTTAGATTTCAATCTATTTCACTAGAATTATTGAAGTAATCATCATCATCATCATCATATTATTATTATTATTATTATTATCTATTCTGCTGTATGTACCTGATATTTCATGCTTTGGGTGATTCTCTTGTTGCCCCACTTGAGTTCTGCACTTTGGGAAAAGGCAAATTTCCCTTCCTGTGCCATCGAGACGCAGCCGTGGGCCTCCACAAGAGGGAGAACTGACTGCATCTGAAATTCATTGTTACAAAATCTGTAGTCAAGTAAAACAAAATAGAAATATTTTGGCGAAATCCCTGCTTATTTTCCATAGAAATCATCCGAGATGTGTTCCAGGGTCAAAATAGGCTAAAGGCTTAAAATAATCCAAAGCATAATTCTTGTTAGTCAGAAACATTAACCAGACATCTACCCATAAAACAAACCCTGTTTGATTTATTTATGGGTCAAAAAAAGTCCATCTAAGGCCATTTCAGGTTTTGGGAAACAAAACGTGTGCAGTCAAAGCAGATTGGTCAAAGATAAATTCATTCATTTATTCGTTTTCTAAGCCGTTTAATCCTAATTAGGGTTGCCGGAGAGGATGAGGCCTATCTCAGCCGACTCTCGGCAAAAAAAGGGTACACCCCAAACAGCTCACCAGGCCATCGCAGGGCCAACATACACATCCATCCATCCAGACTTACACTCCCACTTACACCTAGGGGCGATTTGGAACAGCCAGTCAGCCTACTGTGCATGTATTTGGACTGCAGGAGGAAACCAGAGTACCCGGAGGAAACCAATTCAGGCACAGGGAGAATCTGAAATAACAATGCTGTATCTTAATCTTGTTACTGAAAGAAATACAAATGCATGTATACAAGAAGAGCACATGGTGAGCGCACACTGTTGAAGGGGCACATCTGGATGAAACACAGTGCAAACATGATAGAAGCAGGAAGTGAGTGCACACCGCTAACGCACTACACCATCTTGTTAATAGAGTCACACAATGCAAACGTAACTATCGATAGTGATTCATTAAAATGCTATAATTACTGTAATAATCAACACATAGAGTTTTAAATAGGTGTCTGGAGGCTGCAAAGATACATCTGGTAACCAAACTTCAGAACGATTGGTCATTAATTAGAGGCTGTAGGGCCACCACAATGGACGGACAGATGGACAAACAGCAATACCCCTTCGGCCGAGAGGTAAAAACCAAATTAATTAACCAAATTATTCTTTTCACACGTGAAACTTCCTTCAGTACTGTTTTTAATTATCATGATTTAAAAACAAATGGTAGCCGTCATTGTCTGTACACTCTCGGAGGTAATTTCTGAAGGCTGTCGTGGCCCGGTGGGTTGTGTCGGGTATACCAGCGGCGATGTCCTGCTGAATAACAACCTTAAGGGCTTCAAAAGTTTGGGGGGGGGATGAGTATACACTCATGATTTAGGGTAGCACCAGAGGGAAATATCACAAGGGGTCAGAGGAACAGGCCGCCACCCAACAGTACCACACCACGAGATCACCTGATCTGGAAAAATTTCCCTGAGCACTTCCAGTTATCTCCGAGCTGTGTGTGGCGTATCTCCGTTTAATATATTTATAAAAAATTTATTTTTTCATTTATAAATTTGTTAAAAATAAACCATTCTGCAGCGGGATTTAAGTTCATCACCGCTATTCTGTTCTTTTTAATGTAGGGCGGCACGGTGATGTAGTGGTTAGTATGTCTACCTCACAGCAAGAAGGTCCTGGGTTCGAGTCCCGGGCTTGGCAAAGGGGTTGTTGTATGGAGTTCTGCACACTGTTTTCCACCCTGCTTGCATGCGTGCCCTCCTGGTACTCCGGTTTCCTCCCACAATCAAAAAACATGCACATAAGGCTAATTGCCCCTAGGTGTGAGTGTGAATGGTTGTGCGTGTTGGCCCTGTGATGGTATACTGTTCAGGGTGCATCCTGCCTTCACCCGGTGTAAGCTGAGATGAGCTCAGCCTCCCCGCGTCCCTAGGAGGACTAAGCGACATGGCAGGTGAGTGAATGAGAGATGAGTAAATCCCAATGCGCCCTCTGGTGGACGGTACTGGACATGACTTTACAAAGAAAAAACTGACACCCTTATCCAGTGCGACTTACATTTTTTAACCTCATTCATACAATTGAGCAGTCAAGAGTTAAGGGCCTTGCTCAAGGGCCCCATGGTGGCAGCTTGCTGGTACTGGGACTAGAACCTAGGGTCTTCTGATCAGCAGCTCAGAGACTTAAGACTTAACCACTAAGCTAACACTGCTTAACTTACCTGTCCAGGTGTCACAAAAACACAAGCCTCATTGATGCTGAAGTCCTCATGGCTTCTGTTAGTAACAGTCACAGAGATGTTCATGGGCGTCCCGTGGTCCCAGGATAGATGGACCTGATGAAAGAATTATACATTTCTCATGCATTGTTTTGTGTGTGTGTGTGTGTGTGTGTGTGTGTGTGTATGTGTGAATGTGTGTAACAAGTACCTGATTGTTCCTGCCATGTCCTTGTGTGTCGTTATGTGAGAGCACTTGGAGCTGTAATTGAGAGAAAGTGGACGTAAACGGCTGTTTGAGCTCCAGCACTGCCTCGGTCTGTCTGTCTGCTGAGTTCCAAGAACCTGTAGCTTGTATCTGCACACACACACACACACACACACACACACACACACACACACACACACACACACACACAAGAAATTGGAAGCATGCCATACACCTGTGCAAAGAATTGAAGGAAGCAGAAATGCCAAATTCATTAATTTTCTAAGGCGCTTGATCCTAATTAGGGTCGCGGGGTGGCTGGTGCCCATCACAGCCGACTCTGGGTGAGGGCGGGGTACACCCTGGACAGCTCACCAGGCCATCGCAGGGCAATACACAATCATTCACACTCACACTCACACCTCAGGGGCAATTCCGAACAGCTAGCTAGCCTACTGTGAATGTTTTTGGACCGTGGGAGGAAACCGGAGTACCTGGAGGAGACCCACGCAAGCACAGGGAGAACGTGCAGACTTAACACAGAAACGCCCCGAGCCCGGGAATCGAACCCTGGCCTTCTTGCTGTGAGGCGTACCACTGCACCACCCCCCTTTATTTATTTATTTATTTGTTTATTTATTTATTTATTCATTTATTTGTTTGTTTGTTTGTTTGTTTGTTGGTAATCTTTAAAGGCATCTCTGTTCAACCTCCTACCTGCTCCTGTGCTCCTGTCAGATCCCAGTCAATGAGAATTTCGCCTCGTTTGCTCTGGGTCTCATTCTCAAGCCTCACTTCCAGCTCCCATCCCCGAGACTGAGGCCCGAACTCGTCTAAGAAGAAAAACTAAACTGAGACGGACCACGAATAAAGCCTTGAAATCACCACAGTGTAAGAACACTTCAGGATGTAGAGTTATTGGGAAATAATCAATCCGCTTAGCATCAGGTTGCATCACCTGCCACTGAGTACACTTCTATAACAAGAAAGGTTTATTATTATTATTATTATTATTATTATTATTATTATTATTATTACTCTCACTGGTACCTATGTGTCTCGATTTCCAGATTTGTCGTAACCCTGTAGATGCAGATGAATTTTCAGCCATCCACTGTATGTGGTGCGTGAAGACATGAGATCTGTTGCGTCCAGCATACCCCGTCTTTACTAAAAGGCTCCTGGGAACTGACGTCAGCTGTACAGAAATAGAAATAAAACAATCGAGAAAATACAGAGACATGATTTCCATCATAATTTCTCAAATCTACCATTTATACCAGAAAAGTCACTCATGCTAGCATCTCAATATTGCACTAGAGGTATCCCTTTTTTTGTGCTTAGCAATATATTTACTTATTAATTTTGGATTTTTTCATTCAAAAGTTCTTCATAACAGCTGTTAGTACTATATATACCACACAGAAACTGCACAATCTGATTGGTTCGCTATCTCAGGATAATAAGCAATTATTACATGAGGTTAAGTATGATATAGAGACTTCATGGGTCCAGGGGTTGCTCTATCCATTAACGAAAAATTCTCTATAAAACGAAAGCTGGATTCAATAGTTTTATTATTCATTCAAAATTTTTACAAGATAGACAGTCACGTTACTATGTTGCATGCGCCAGGTGTACAATAATCATTTAACTTCTTTAATTGCAAAACTTAATAATTCATTTATCCCATTTCAAAGACGCAATACCAAGAATTATTCGATGGCTTTCCACCAATTAGAAAAGGGAAAATCTCCATCAATCTGGAGATCACAGGTTCGAATCCAGGTTGACGCCGCAGCCATCCGTGACCGAGGGGGTCCATGGGAGCTAATTGGCCAAGGTCTCACGGGAGGGTGCTCGGCTTTCCTGTCACTCAAAGCGACTACCAGCCAATCATGGGTGTCTGTGAGCTCATCTGTACAAGGGAGCAGATAGCGCTTGCCTTAGGTCGCCTTCAAATGTGCATCCGTAAAGAGGAGGGTGGCAGCGTCGCATGTCACCGAGGGGACTTGTGCACGCTTATGCCCCTCCCTGTTTGGTGGTGGCCATGTGATAGGGAAGGTAATACTTGATGGGTGGGGATTGGAAGCGAGTTAGTGGAGAAAATGGGGAGAAATCTGTATAATAGATACATTATACACCTTGCTAACTTTTGAATCCAAACAGTGGGGAAAAAACAACCAAGGTTAGCAAAGGTTATTTAAATTGAAATTCTAGTGAAAAAAAAAATATACACACTTTTTCTGCATTTTTTTTACTTTAAATGAGTTTCAAAAATTGCTGTAATAGAGCCTGTTTGCCCAATGCCACATGTTAAAAATGTAAAAATAATCCATAAAGATCTCCTTTTAGTTTGCTTTGTAGTATGTCTCCTTGTAGTATATAATATACTAAACATCAGGGTTAGTGAATATCAGTGAATATTCACCTCGCCTTAAGCAAACAACTGTTAATTATTATGAATCAAATGAATAAATGAAATATTATATTAGAGCTTGAGAATTTCATTTGTACCTGCGGTAAAGAGTGGTAAAGCTCCATAGTCTGCTTGAATCCAAGCTTGCTTTGTGACGCCTGTCCTTTAAACCGCATCACATGGGTGTTTACCACTAACTCGGCTGCGGCCTTAATGGAAGAAGATGATCGATTCAGCTGTATGAAGAAAAAGGCATGCTATCAGGGGCCTGGATAGATACAGTACATGGTGGGTGGGTGGTGGGAAAAGCTTCTTTAACCATGCTGTCCAGTGAATTTAGTGGAAAGGCAAGCCATGAAACATTGAAAACTAGGAAACACTACACACTGAACTAAAAATTAAGGCACAAAAGATAACCTGAGAGAGAGAGAGAGAGAGAGAGAGAGAGAGAGAGAGAGAGAGAGAGAGAGAGAGAGAGAGAGAGAGAGAGA
>JAOUQZ010038082.1:0-14050 GCA_028564935.1 Neosilurus hyrtlii
AGGTGTCCTGGAACAAAAGAGAAAGAGCAGAGATGACATGAGGGCACACAATCAGACTCCCCTGTAGGTTCTAACAGCGACCCTAATTAGGATTAAGCGGTTCAGAAAATGAATGAATGTTATGAATGGTAAACATATGTAGAAAAGTAAACATATGTAGAAGTTATGAAAAATGAAGAATAGACAGAAACACCATGTCATGCCATAGAGTTCCTAAATGACAAAACCCTACCCAAGGCAGTCTTCAGGTAAAGTTGCCATTAATCAGATAATAGATAGAGTAACACCCTGGAAAATGTCAGGGTTAACTTAGAACATAATTTTTAATTTTACAAGATATAGTTGCATTCTAAGTAATAAAAGTGGGAAGGTAAACATGTCAACAGTCAAACTCAACTTTTCCCTACTTGGATTTTGTGTTTGTGCTTACTTTAGGTCTGAATGTTAAAATGTTAACACATATAGTATGGCAAGAGAGAGAAAAAAAACATCATTTGATATTTATCTTTAATCAGTACAACATATCATATTATATGTTATGACTGTGAGTTTCCCGCCTCATGTTTTCACTGCATCCAAGTGAACTCTCATCCAAATCACGGTTTGAAGCACAGCCATGTAAAGGTACAGGTATGCTAGTTTTACATGGAAAAAATATATGAATGTAATAGTAGCAAAAATACTAAAAATATATGAAATTAGAACTAAGATTTCCTGTTAAGGCTTAAGGAGCATAGTAGGGTAATCACACTCAAATGACTATTACAGGTGGGCATAGTTTAGGTCATAAAATAGATGTAAGGCTCTCATGTAACCGTAGCATCATGTTTTTGACAGCCCCTTGACTATCAGCATAGAACTATGGCTTCACTGATGAATTTGGATACCTAGTCTAAATTGTCAGGCTATATAAAACAATCCCTAAATGATGTCATTAAACTGTCAATACTATCCCTCAAAATCCACATAGGGTAACTGACCTAATGCTGTGTACAATAAAATTGGCAGTCTGCCCAGGATTTTTTTTTTCAATTTGCATAGTGGGTTCAATTGCATTTAGAGTTTATTGTGCTCACTCAAGCTCAAGCAAAAAAAAAAAAAAAAAAAAAAAAAAAAGCCTCCGTAGCCTAATAATATAGAACATCTATTTTTATGCTAGATACCCACTGCATTTCATGATTAACATTGTCAATTTATATTCTTTCAACTAAATTCTTCTTTTTTTTTATAAACCAGATTTTATATTGTGTTTGCATTTTTTGGCCATTGTTATTGTGGGTCTTGTGAATACCAAGCAGACAAAGACTTCAAGGGAGGATAACAGACAGAGAGGTGTATGATAACAGAAGAATGTTAACATTAACTATGAGTCTAAACTGTTTAAATTACAGAAAAATCCAACATGCAGAAGTGAAGGTGAAGAGAAATAGCAATGAAGAATAACTGAGAGTCTGAGACAAAACGTGCCTGGGAAGATAATATCACAGAAGGAGACAAAAGGTGGTTGTCTAACAACATGTCTGGACATACACCTGTAGAAATATTAAAAGCCCAAGATCTGAACATAAAGAATCAAATTGACAAAATATCAGATAATTGTACAAAAAGAAACAAAGAATTTAAAAAATCAGTGGCCCAAAGGTGGTACATTCAATAAAACACTGTGTGAGCAGATGCAGATAGCCTAAAGATTCTAGAAAGAAAAGAATCTTTAAAAGAAAAGCATTAACTGATGCACATGGTTTAGACCATTGTGTACATAGATAAGTCTTGAGGAAAATCAAAAGACAGGGATATTGGTCACCATATTTACAAGCCCAGGTACATAAAGTACTTAGAGAATGTGAGGTCTGTGCTCAGTATAATATTCGGAAAGGAATAAGTACCCTGTAGGGCAAGTACTGGTGGCGGAAGGGCCATTTAATCACATAGCTATAGATTATGTACACATGATAACTCCAATTCGAGGGATGTGGTACATGTTGGTGGTAGTAGTACACCACTTCAGTCGATGGGTAGAGGCGATCCCCACTAGAACACAAGCCACAAAACTTTTCACGGAAGAAGTATTTCCTCGGTTCAGGATACCATTAATCATTAGCTCAGACAATGGAACACTCTTTATGCAGACAGATTGAGAAATGCCATGGCAAGGTTAAGCGTTAAATGGAGACTAGGATATATGTGTATATCACCCCCAGTCCCAGGGTATCGTGGAAAGGGTCAATGGAACTTTGAAGGCAAACATTGCAAAGATCTGAAGACAAACTGGACTCAACTGGGTGGACTCACTCCTATTAGCTCTAATACATTACCTAACTGAGGCACACAATAGAACACACCTGATGCTGCATGAAATGCTAACTGGAAGACCAATGCCTCACCCAGGACTTAGAGGGCCATATGTAGGTTCAGCACCAGAACAATTACAGTGGAAAGTAGGGGCTTATGTGAAACAAATGTCCCATATACACAAAGCAATTTACTTACAGGAGCAGCAAAGACAGCAGAGGCAGCAACAAGAGAACAAGCCCAATTACAATCCCACCCAAGTAGGAGACAAGGTGTACATATGGGCCTTCAGACGGAGGTCGCACCAACCAAGAAGGACAGGCCCATTGAAGGTAACTGATGCAGTCCCTACCACAGTGAAGGTGAGAGGAAGCAATGCATTGTATCACCTTAATCATTGTACAAGGGTGCCTGTTAGAAACCTTCCACAGGAGGCACAGGAGGACGATGAAAGCAGATATGAGGAGGATGAGCAACCTGGACTGGAAGGCAACCTAACACCCAGTGCTCAAGGGCCAGGAAGCCCTCAAGGAGAAACAGGAGTGGGTGATGCAGGCAGTATCCACATGAAAAGAACAGGACCTTGCAGGAGAATCCCAGTCAAGAAGGCCCGAACCCATGGACCCCCAAGCAGGCCCAGCAGAAACACAACCACTCACAGGTATCAGAGAAACACTCCTATCCGCTGGATCACCTATCACAGAAAATGTCCAACCCAAGAATCAGAAGCTGACTTGGATGGGTTGATGACCTCCCTGTGCTCCCAGAAGTCCCTGAGATACCTTATAATGTGGATTGCACTGAAAAACTTTGTTGGTTATCTTCAACACTGAACCTGAACCTATTCCAGACGATGAGGATGAGTACACTCTCCACCTAAGGAGAGAACCACACAGTGAACAACACAAATATCTACAAACCATCAGCATGGTCGAATGGCTTACCATATACAATATGTATTAGTCTGAATAAACCAAGACCAGCCCCATGGAGAAGTAGGTCACTAACATCCGGCTGATATAATAGGGTGATCACACGGCGAGAACCAGTAAAGGAGGCACAAGTGTATGGCTATGCTGCAGGCGATGGAGCAGCATTGATCACTTTGAATGGACAAAGAGAAAAATATTTAAAATATAGGATAAAACAAGGAGACACTGGAATTGAAGATAGGAATTTACACATATAATGCATGCAGAAAAGGACAAAGCAAATGTCACAATAAATTGTTTTGTAAACAAAATATACAGCACAAGAATGGATTGGAAAAGATGAGGAGTGTGTGGTATGTGCATCTGGAAGGTGAAAGTTAGAGGTAGTACCACTTCCCTATAACACTGAATGTAAGAAAACTTATTCCTTTATCATCTGCTC
The DNA here is from genome assembly GCA_028564935.1 of Neosilurus hyrtlii. Lineage (NCBI taxonomy): Eukaryota > Metazoa > Chordata > Actinopteri > Siluriformes > Plotosidae > Neosilurus > Neosilurus hyrtlii. Next base: position 3,667 of record JAOUQZ010038082.1, read on the forward strand.
TCCTCTCCATCCATCCCTAGCCCCTTCCTTTCTGCCACCAGCGCTGGGAGAGGCTTCAACAAAGAACCACACACAAGTGTGTACTGGATTCGTTTATTCAAGCTCTCTGAAGATACAGTCAAAAAACAGCACTTTTTATACATGAGGTCTGGGGGGTAATATTTTTCCACAGAAAACAACAGTAAAGAGGTATTTCCATGTATGGTACATGAGTGGTGCAATTCGGCAAGGCAAGCAATGGCCTTGCAGATAAGGAGAAACTGATAAGAGAAACAGACTAAGAAGAACAGATAAGATAGGTTACATTTTTTCACAGTGGAATGTTACAAGTACAGAATAGTATTGCCATTAGGACTTTCTTTTAAAAGAGTGCAACACGATGTTAATGTTAGACATAAAATGATCATAGTGCAAACACACAAAAATAAATTTTACTACAGTTCCCCTCTTATTATACCCGACTATGATGGGTATAATAACTCAGCGAGCAGACATAGGGAAATACTCAGGCGGAGGACTCTGTGGGAGAGGTTGATAACCAGATAACATGGGAGAAAAGGAATTCTGCACATATGAAAGAACACAAGGTCCAAACAGACACATTAATAAAAAAATAGTCAGGACAGGGATTACCATAGAAAGGTATGGTGCTAATTGTTCGAACTAAGTATAAAGCCAACCCTAACCCCACCCTTGTTCTCCCTTTTCATCAGTAAACAGTAGCTTGCATTTGCTCAACAGCCTGTCATATACTGCCATGTTCATCATCATTTTGCAGGAATAAATGTTCACCTTTCACCCATGATCGCACATACACCCCCCTTTTCTACTAGGAGAATGTCCAAAGCTATTCTGTTTTGTATTGTGGTTAGACAAAGGGTGGCTAACTCCTTTCTGATGCCCTCGATGGCTGCATAAGTTTCATTACAAAGGTGGACAATTGATGATGAGTCACCTCAATTTGATTCCACAACTGTGTGACACCGTATTGTGGAATCAGGGCATCCCAGAACTTTTTCCATTTTGACTTCATTTGATGTTCTGGTGGAGGGAAGGTGGGGTCCACAGAATGCTTTTGCCTGGATGAAGTAATATTGCTATGTATAAGAGCAGTCAAATTGCCATATTTAACTATGAGGAAGGTTGAATTAAATCTTGTTAAAGCACAAATGCCACGGCCCCCCCCAAAATAGGGTTTTAAGTGGACATACACATGCTTTCCACACACCCAGTGCCAGTCAGCCTTCCTGAATACCGTGTCATCCCCTGGGTGAATAAGGGAACAATCAAAGTCCCCTGTGCACATACCATTTGGGTTGTAGGCAGAATATATCACCTTACATTGTGATTAAGCAAGGTTGCCCACAGGAGTATTGCCAGAATGGTAAAAATATATTGGATACTGGTAATACCTAATGGGTCTAGAAGTAAAGCCCACTGCATTGAATGTAGTACAGGTTAAGGCATGGTAAATAAAAGAAATGATGGAGTTATAAAATTCTTCTCTCCGAATTTAGTTGCAAAACAGAAAATGTTGAAGTGTACTATTGGGGATAGGGGTATCAGTAAGGCAGAAAGGGTTTGTGCAATATTTACAGCAGCAAAAAAAATCTCAGTAGTGTGAGTTAGGGGTTAGGGAAGGCATAGACACGGGGCTTGGTAACAAATGGCATACATAACATGATTCATTTGTATATTGTTGTGCAGTCCAATTTGTAAATTGCCAGAAAGAATTGTCATGTGGGTGCGCTTGTGCAGGTAACCCTGCCCCAAGCTTTAGAATGCCAATCAGGATGAGGATAGCCATACTGGTCACTGGCTATGTTCTTTGCCCTGTCAATCTTCTAGTAAACGCTGCCGGTCTGTGCCCTGAAGCTTACGTGTGCAGGTCTTGCACCGGGGAGGATGTCCAATCACTTCGCAGAAGAGGGTCTGGGTTGCGGACCCGGGGTATTAGCCTTGTAAAAGGTCTTGACGATGGCATTCCTATTAAAGGTCTAAAAAGTGTCTGTACAGAACTCATGAAGATGAACAGTCACTTAAGTCCTGCAAGACGAAGAAAGAGTAGTAATAAACAAAATTTCAAACATGTGATGAAGGTAGGGCATTCTTTGGGTATTTTTTCAATCTGGTAGCATAAACTGTGGAAAAAGATCAGTTAAGACAGCTGTACATGTTATCACTATCTTCTGGTCCCTCGTACTTACAATCACCTAATTTCCTGGGCTTTAGGGATTTTACCAGGACAGTGTCACCCTGAAAATGGTGTGTGTGGTTTGTGGAGATGGCTAGGGTCACCTTGGTCATTTGTTCATAATTTTTGATAGAGTATCAATGAGAGAAGCAGAGTACTCAGCAATATGCACGTCTAGGTCAAGGGTACCCATTGCATGCTTTCCCTTTCTCCAGGGGACTGGTAATGATCTTCCGAAAATGATCTCATATGATGAGAGGTGAATATCCTTTCTGGATGTCATTCTGAGTTCAACTAAAAACAGCTGGTAAAAGATCAACCCAATTCTTCTTTCCTGTTGTCTGCATGTCTTTGTTAGTTTGTCTTTCAAACTTTTGGTTGGTTCTCTCTACAATGCCAGAGGACTGAGGGTGGTATGGAATAAGGAAGTGCCAAGACAGAGACAGGTATTTACACAGATCTTGTGTGACTTGATATGACTAGAGGTGAATGGAGTTCTTTTATTAGAGTCAATGGTGTGATGTACTCCAAATCTTGGGATGATTTCTTTAGCTAAAACTTATATAATGACCTTAGCATTTTCCCTGCTAGTTTGCACATATCCTCTTTCACACCCCTTTGTGCATGATGAGTAATTCCATGAAACTTGTGCACAAGGAATGGAAGGCAATGAGATGGAAGGCAAAGGCGGGCATTGTGGCAGTACAACAAAACGTCAGAAGCAACATTCGCATTCTGAGTTTGCCAATGAGCAGTGTCGTAAGGACTGGCAAAGGACTGGAGTGAGTGAATGTCCAAGTCAGGGATCAAAGTGCTCACCAAGAGAGTAGTATTAATGGGTGTGGTGTCAATGAACAGGAAGAAAATTTGCGACACAGCGCAATCTTTGGTGACAAGGTCTGCCTGAGAGTTACCCCTTATTTTAGGAGAATTCCTATGGCAGTGTGCCTTTGTTTTAATAACAGCTAGATTGTGTGGGAGGTAGCACGTGTCTAATAAATTTTGTAGTAATGAGGAATTTGGGTTGGGCTTACCCTTAGCTGAACGAAAACCACAAGATTAACAAATACAACCAAAATCATGGGTGATACCAAAAGTGTAACGTGAATCTGTATAAATTATCTTCAGACAAGACACAAGCCTGAATGAGTGCAAGAGCACATACAGAATAGCCACACAGAAACATACCATCATAAGGTTTTGAACATGTACCAATAACAAACAGAGTGTCTCCCCCTTCCAGAGGGGTAGAGGAGAGATCAGGGTGAATACTGGTGGAGTGAACAATTTCAGATATACAGTTATTATCAGTGTCAGGTAGGGTGTCATCTTGTACATTGATAAGACGAGATAGAGCATGAACTAGAGTATCGAATAAAGAGATTGGCCTGATTTCTATGTTGCTAGTGGAACAAAGAATGGTTTCATACCCTGACCTGCATTAAGCTGTCATGTGTTGGGTCTGTAAGTTTACTAATTTCTCAGCATCCTGTACCATCAGTGCACAGGCAGCCACAGCCCGAAGACAGGCAGGAAACCACTGAGATACAGTATCAAGAGTTTTTGAGAGAAATGCACAGGGTCCCCCCCCCCCCACAGGGTCCCCCCCCCTGTTCCTGCACCAAGACAGCAGAGGTGGTACCATTATGCTCACAGGTGTACAAGTGGAATGGCTTTTGGTAATTGGGCAGTCCCAGGGCTGGCACAGAACACAAGGCACTGCATAGGGCCTCAGTCATGTCAGGAGTCCATGAAAGGGGTAGTTGTAAAGGGTCCTGGTGTGAAATAATGGAGCACAAACGCTTATTATAGAATGAACAGTCTGGTATCCATTGCCTGCAATCGTTGATCAGGCCCAGGAAGCCCAAAAGTGCATGCTTGGTGGCTGGATGCTTGGTTTACAGGATAACTTTAATCCTGTCTTGAGAGAGGCATTTGCTGCCCTGAGACAGTTCACATCCCAGATACTTTACATTGTCTTTGCAGAATTGCTGCTTCGATACTTTGAAACCTTTTGTTGCAAAATGTCTGAGGAGGCAGAGAGAAGCTTGCTCATAGACGTCCCCAGACACAGCTGGGACCAAAAGGTTATCTGTGTACTGCAAGACAACAGAATCAGTGGGGAGGGTCAGATCAAACAATGCATCTCTTGCCACCACTGCGAACACAGCGGGTGACTCAACAATGCCCTGGGGAAGGTGTGTCCCTGTATACTGTTTACCCCTGTAAGTGAAGGCAAAGAGAGTCTGAGTCTGCTCTTCCACAGGAACACTGAAGAAAGCTTGAAAAATGAGAATGATTGCATGGGATGGATGCCATGATTGAAGCCACATCAGGTACAACAGGTGTAGCAGTGAGTCTAAAATACCATCAATCCCTTGTGCCTTAGCTTTGGAAAGAGGGTATTGTTTCAAAAATACCAGATGTCATTGCTTTAACTTAGCCTCATAGGGGATGCAGTGGACTAGTCCCACTTCATCCTTGTGCTCCACCCATAATTCAGAGGGAGCTTGCAAAGGCTTGCAAAGGGGATGGGGTAACTGTGGTGTCGGTATGGTCTGCACAGTGGAGATAAAACAATGGTTAAGTGACTCTGTGGAGAGGTTATGAAAGGCAACATCATCAGGCATTGATACAGTGAGTTTAGAACCCAACAAAGTAAGAGACAGGTGAAGCAGACTCATTAAATCTCGTCACAACAAATGAAAGGGGCAAACAGGCATATAAACAAAATTGTGATGCAAAGGTATCTTAGAATCAATAGGACAAGTGATCACGAGTGGAGGGGTATAAAAAGACTTAACTGAAACCCCTTCTATTTCCACAGAGTGAATGCATTGTTGAGACACAGGCCCTTCAAATGAGCATCCTAGTGTGGACATTGTGCTAGTATCTACAAGGTAAGGATACACATAAAAGGCAGATTGGTCACCCGTGGTGGGGTGGGAGGAGGAGGGAAAACCTGTTTCCAGCAGATCTGTTATTTACTTTCTACAATCTCTTTCCCAGTGTCCTTCTTTACCACAGTAGTAACATGCTCCAGGGAGATGGGGGTTGGGATTGCCTCGGCTCCTACCCCTTCCCCTTCCTTGCCCTATTTCTCTATTGGCTGGTGGGTATCATCCACGGGCAGCAACAAAGACACAGACTAATTGTCTACCTTCTAAGATACCATCACCCTCCATAGTTCTCACTCTCTCCCCCAGTGTTTTGACAGTCATATTACTACGATCTGAAAGCTGATATTTTAGGTTGTTTTTTTGTACCTCTGGACAGCAAATATTTATAAAAGAGGTCATTAAAAGGGGAGTTACCTCCCTTTCTTCCAATGTCATGCCTCCCAACAATATCCAGGTTTCCTTAAAACGGGTGTAAAATTTAGAAGTATTCTCACCTTTCTCTTGTTTACAATTAGTTACCTGTGTAAGGTCTCGGTTGGATTGTTGACAGGCTAGTAAGTATCTTGTGAGTTGCTTTTTTAAATCTTTTATTGCTTGATTATTGTGCTGCCAATAGATCTCATATTATTTTCTATTTTTTCTCTGTCCCCTTCCTGCTTTCTCTTCCTTTGTTTTAGTTATAGCTGAACTTTTATCATCATTTAAGGGAAATAGGATAGGTACTTTCCCTATCAGTTCTTGTTCATCGTAGCTATTTCCTAAGACAGCATGGAGGATGAACCTATAATCTGTGCCTACTAATGGGCAGTGACGCTATGTTTTGATTAGCATTTCCACAAAGTTCAGCGGGTTTGTAGGTAATGGGAGCATTTTAATTATGTCCTTAAGTGTGCTCACTGATGACTTTTCTGTCCCTTGGGGTACATTGACAACACAAAGGCATTATTCTGTGGTGGAGGATCAGGTTACGGACCTGCACCTGGTCCCACACTACCTGGGTTATCCCAGTTGTCATCATCCACCTTGCCAGTGTCCTTAGGATCACCTCCTCAGAGACAGAATTTTCCGTGACTGGGTGGATCTTTTCTAGTGGAGGAACACCCTTTGACCAGAGTTTTTACTACTCACGTGGTATTATCACTCTCTCGGGGTGAGCACGCATTAAGAGAAGGAGCACCTCCAGATACAAAGGGACGATTTACAAATGAATTGTTACTGCTTAGAGTATCACTGTTTAGTGATACTCTATATAGCATCATACATTGCCTTTGCTAATTTCTACATCTCAATAAAGTTACTCGTAGTAACCTCTGACTGATCAAGGCATGTATCATTAACTCCAGCATTTATAACTATTTTAGAGAACCTGTGCTCGCCTAAGAACTTAAGATAACTTGCTATATCTGGCGCTCTGGCTACTGGGATACACTTAACTAGTGCTGCTGGTGCCCCTAAAGGACTACCTAATTTCACGTGCCTTAAAATAGGGCTTCCTATAACCAGAGCAATTTCAGGTTTCTCAGCGGGTGCTTAACTGAGGAGAGCAAACCTGTTTGGCACATGAAGCACAGACGAGTGGTGCTCCCGTGGGCGAGACTCAGTGTTAGCTTTCGCGTTACGAGTATGCCATCGAGTTGTCACCCATTCGCCCCGCTGTGAGGGCTCTTATGCCAAAGGAGGGGGTTTCTATCTCCACCTAAGGCACTCAGATTTTCCGCTGCAGGAACAATGCTACTCTCACTAGCCCTCTCTAAAGTCTGCATGTATACTCATAATGCTACAATCTTCTCTATCAGAGAGCTAACTAGTGTTTACCTATCCCAGATAAAGTTATCATTAATGATAGAGGAATATTAATAAATATCCTGCACTCAACACACTGAACAAGCTGTAGCAGGATATAAGCAGGATACTGTTGATTCCCTCTGCGTGCTGCTTTGAAGTGGAGAACAATATAAATAAAATAACAAAAAAAAGTAAACCAATGAAATTAAAAGTAAATCCCTGAAATTGGAGGTGAAAAGCTAGGTTAAAAACTCTGACAACCAGTTGCCGGCACGCGATTCAAAAACAGGAACTGACGCCACACACTTCGTCACAACCATTCACACCTGTGAAAACCTGTAAATCAGATTTTACACAAATCCTCAAACATAAATAAAAAAAAAAAGAAATAAAGAACATAAATAAAGAAAACCCAGTTCAATTATTGAGTAAAAAATATTTTACTTGGCTGTTTATTTATTAAGGAAAGTAATTCAATATTACACATCTGTGAGTTTGATTTAAAGAAGATCTATCTATAAGGTGCATGGTAAGCACAGGGTGAGAGGTACATATTTTTAATTAAAAGGTGCATGGTGCTAAAATTGTATATGATGTATGCCTGCTCTAGACATGAGTATTACATGTAAACATAAGTATTGTACTTAAACATTAGTATTTCACTTAAAGACTAATATTGCACTGTCCAGGACGATGGTCGGAATGCAGGTTTTTTAGTCAGTGTAACCCTTTCTACCTCCTCTTCATTAATATAGAGGGCAGGGTGCTCAGTTTAAACTCGAAAAGTCCATTATCATCTCCTTTGTCTTGGAAGTGTTAAGGTCCAAGGCATTGTTGTCGCACCATCACTGCAGATGCTGGACCTCCTTCCTGTAGACTGACTCGTCGTTATCTGTTATCAGACCTATGACTGTGGTTGACGATGGTGTTGCTGGTGTGAATGGGGAAACACTGCTAAACACCTTTTATGCTTGCTTCGCGGCTGCAGCTCACAGCCTTAACAGTCCATCATTGTTCTGGTCCCAAAGAAACCCCAGCCTGCCTGAACAACTTTCACCCAGTGGCCTTTACCTCAGTAGTGATGAAGTGCTTTGAAGGACTAATTAGAGACTTCATCACTTCTTCCCTACCGGCTACCCTGGACTCGCTATAGTTTGCGTACTGTCCCAACTGATCTACTGAGGACTTCATCGCACACCTTCATCATGTAGCCCTGAGCCATCTGGACAACAGAAAGGGGAATTATGTTAAAATGCTGTATTTAACATCATAATTCCTTAATTGCTGGATCTCCAACTTCCTGACTGACAGACCACAGGCAGCATGGTTGGGCAACTATGTCCCACCCTCAATTATCCTCAGCACTGGAGTTCCCCGGGACTGTGTTCTGAGCCACCTGCTGTACTCTCTGTATGCCTACAACTGCGTGGCCACTTAAAGCTCCACCAACATCATTAAGTTTGCAGACAACACTGTGGTGGTGGGCCTGATCTCTAACAACAATGAGACCGCCTACCTAGAGGAGGTTAGAAACCTGGAATTATGGTGCCAGGACAACACTACCCTCCTGAATGTCAGCAAGACTAAGGAGCTGATAGTTGAATTCAGCACAAAGCAGGGGAGGAATTACCAGCCACTGACTATCAACGGGACTCCAGTACAGAGAGTGGACAGTTTGCGGTACCTATTTACAGTTTACATCACGCAGGACCCGACATGGTCCTGTCATGTTAACACCCTGGTGAAGAAGGCCAGTAGCAAGAGGTTAAAGATGGGAAAAAAAAGAGAAAAAACCTCTGCTAGTTGATATGCGCATGTTTTAAGTAACCTTCCTGTTACTCCATCTGGACCAGTAGCTTTCATCGTGTTGATTCTGCGGAAGGTGGCTCTGATCAAGTGCTGCTGCAGATGGATGGGGTCGTTGCCCCTTTCTGGAAGTGGATGAGCTGCTCTTACATTTCTATCTAGGCATCAAGCTCAAAACCAGTGTCCATCAAACTCTAATTGGCATCATTCATCAATTAACATCATCTTTTAGCTCTTACTGGCAGTTGCTTCTTTCATGTCAATAGTTGAGTGGAGATTAACTTCATACCTACTTTAGGGCACTTGAGAAAATTTCATTTGTGATTGCTTAATGCTGATGACTTTACATGGTCACTCATTGCCATATCACCACACATTACTTCCATATTAGCATATTTACAATGTATAATCATTTATACTGTATAATTGTCCTCTAGCTGGGTGTGTGTGTGTGTGTGTGTGTGTGTGTGTGTGTGTGCGTGCGTGCACCATAGTCTCCCAGCACTGACAGAATATTAGTTATGAATATACTCTCCTAAGATTTCTATGTTCCTTTTAGTGTACTCACCCTCCTGTGTATTCTTGAATCTCTGTAACCTGTCTTCCAGCACTTTTTTCATGGCTTCAATAAAGGTAATTGTTATTCTTTTGGGGCCTTTTTTTAATCTCAGTATATTTGTAATTGTGGAATTATTATCATTATTATTAGTATTATTTTGAAATTGTGGTATTTGAAGATAATACTACAGAAGCACACATACAGACCTTCCACACAGTCCACCTGTCTGTCTGCATCTATCTGTGCACTGAACGAAAAAGAAAAATTTAGCTGTGTTATAAAATCATCTGTTAAATTTAAACATTGCTGTTTGTATCAGGACGAACCACCTATGTAATCAAACACAATACTCAAGGGTGTGCAAACTTTTGCACTTAGACCCGGTTGTGGCTCTCATTATGATTTTATTAAAAGTTAAATTTAATGTAAAATAGGACAAAAGGTACAGATTGGTTTGCATAAGTCATTTCACCTGAAGGACAACACACGAGCAGCTGGGTTTCAAACCAAACTGACAAAGGTCTCTGAAGGTCACAGGGACAAAATAAAATCATACACTGATGGTTTACCTCCAAATTTTAGCTCTCTGTTTTGTATACTACTCCTGTTAATGCTCCACTTATTGGCATTTTTAAAAAGAGAATAGTTTCCTCCAAACAGTCAGATTTAGAAACGTTATTCAAAATGTACTTAAGAAGTGTATTGTACTCCTCAGTTGGTTTCTGGAATCTGGTATCCTCAGGAACACCAAAATTGTGAAAGATTTGTTTGCTTCCACAACCATGAATGCTGTAGGCAGGCACTACATAAGGATCAGTTATAGGAACATGGAGAACCTACTGTCACTGATGACTAGAATAGTGAGGAAATTGAGTACAGTGTCAGACCAAGGACACTGTAAAGCGGGTAAGAGTTTTTTTACTGGGGAAGGTGTGCAGTGTATTAGCCCAGGCAAATTCAGCACTTGAACTGATCAGGTCAGTAAAGTCTGCTAACATTTGTGCCCACCAGTGCTTCTTGCACAAGTTGATATCTTCTTTGTGTGCAAGGATGCCCTGTGGGAGGAGATGTGCATTTTCAAATCATGTAGGTGAAGAGACATGTAGGAGAGCATTGGGGGGGGGGGGGGGGGGGGGGTTT
>JAOUQZ010038102.1:0-14048 GCA_028564935.1 Neosilurus hyrtlii
GGGACGTCTGGGAGTCACTGCTTAGGCTGCTGCCCCCGCGACCCGATCCCGGAACCAGCGGAAGAAGATGATGATGACAATACATAGTGATGACTTCTAAACTGTGAATCTGGGTTGATATGTTGGATTCGTTTGAGGAGATATTAACTTATAAAGTTAAACATAAGTACATAAGGACATAAAACATAGTAAAAAAAAAAAAAAAAGAAGAGTTCAAAGTAAGAGGTTAAAAAAACAGTGTGTGTGGGAGAGTAAGGCTTATTAAGGCATTTAGTCTTAAAGTTATGGTGAAGGTAATTAATAAGCTTAATAAGAATCTTACTGAACCAATTATCTACCACTTATAATGATTTACTTTTAAATACATATTAATCTAATGCATGTTTTATTTTTGGTCTCCGGCACCGACAGTGCACCGACAGAGTTAACTATCAATATTAACCTGTCAGAAAAAAGCCTTAGGAAAACCATTTTCTGAACGTTTTTTCCATTAAAAACAATACTGACCACACACGTACAAATGGCCAGATGTTCCATTATATGTAGCAGATTTTTCAAATTGTGGGTTTGCACTGTGGCGGGGAATTATACTGGGGACTTGGGAAGCTGTTGGAACATGGTGAACCTGGGAAGCAGTGAAGATTTCATAATAAAGAGGAGAGAATGAGGTTGGCTGTGTGTGGGTGAGGTTAAGCAAACAACAATTGCTTAAAACAAAGGAATTAAATAACCAGACATTGTGTACAATAATTTTAAAATACTGTACAAACATTGAGGATTAGGTGCTAATAGAGCCAGAATTTTGTCATGACAAATGGGTCAGGTGCAAAGAACCCTTTCTGAGGTCCCCTAACATACTCTCGATTTTAATTTTTATTCTATCTGGAGGTTTAAGAGCACAGTATCTGTCTGTCTGTTCTGAGTTTGTTGTGCTTGCATGGTACTTTAAGCTCCTGTTACTGATGCGAGCTTAAAATAACACAACAAAGTTAGAAGATTAATGTTTAACGAGATAAGGGTTTTATTTTATTTTATTTTATTTTTATTTATTTTTATTTATTTAATTACTTACTTACTTACTTATTTTATGAGGAATGCCTAAGCTGGATTTGGATTTTATCCTTCACCATTAATTACTGGCCAGATTTGATACCATCCGCTTGCTGCTAATGAAATCTAATGTCACATATTCATGTTAATGGGGTGTGGCTTCTGAGGAAATTTGTGTTGATCAAAATGGCGAAAATGAGGCATATTTTACACGTAAGCCATTTTCAGGTGGGGTTGGACAAGAAAAAGAGATTGCTCCCAAACTGTGGGTTCAGTTTAGTTTAGAACCGGAGTTGTCCATGGAAACAAGTTGAAATAACGTGCATGTTAAAATGCTAAGCAATTCTGGTGGTCATCTTCTGTGCTGTTTAGCAGAGGGCGCTGTACATTTCCAGTTTGCCCTTAGCAGGTTGGACTGTCATGAGGAATCTCCTGGTGTTTTTTATGGTGCAAGATGAGCAGTTATCTCCAGATGGAAGCAGAGTTCATGGGTTGTTAACATGCACACCGACTTCCATCATAAACAGGTCAAGCCTCTTGACGCCCACTCAACCTTTACCCCTACCACCCAGGCACGAGCCAGACCCTCTGTCCATAGCCTCAACATTCTATTCCTAAACCCTACCCAAGCTCTAACAAACAATACCAAATTCTGTTTAGCCTGTTTACTCTATTTAAAATATACTGCCGTTTCTGCTTAAACTCTGGTCAAATTCTGCATAAACCTGATTTCTACTTCAAGTCAACCAGTCCTGTTTTATCTGTTATATATCCCTGTTTTCATTCAACCAAACCTGCCTCTCTCATTTCACATACACTACCCTACAAATCCTTAACTAGACCATCTCCCAGCCTCTCCCCAAATACTTTGCAAATTCTTTTTAAACTTACATTTACAATTTCATTTCGAGCATTTGGCAGACGCTCTTATTCAGAGTGACATACATTTATCATTTTTTTATATGCCTGAGCAATTGAGGGTTAAGGGCCTTGCTTAAGGGTCCTACAGTGGTGATAGTGGGGATTGAACAGCTGAAAGTTCTGTCCAAGCCTCTGATTAAACTTTATACAGTTTCTACTCAAAGTCAACTACACCTGTCCCTCTGTCTTGAACTAAACTCTACTCAAAATCAAATCACACTATATAACGATGACTAAACTTGAATAAGCCTTATGTCAGTTCTTAAAATCCACCGAAATTCTTTTTTTCAACCTCTTTCTTAAATTCTACCAAATTTCTAAAGTTTACTATGTGTTTAAGCCTCTTCTTAAGTTCTACAAATACAGGGTGACCCAAACACCCTCCCATATTCCAAAGGTAAATAAAAAAATAAAGCTAATCAACTTAATATTTGCACAAATGTAACTTAATTTGGTACAGTTTTCATTCATCACTATTTGCACAAATGAAACTTAGTGAGGCAGGGGAGGAAGTGCTAGGGTCTGTTGGTAGCCCAACCCCAACTGTCCTCAGTTGCCAACATGGCGGGCTCAGGAGCACACTGTACATTTGCTGTCGAAGCATTCTTCACAAATAACTGCTCCATGATTGCCGTACAGAGGGCCTTTCAAAAGCGTTTCAGTATTCTATTAAACCAAAATATTCCAGATTGGAAAACTTGCAGTGGGTTGAGAATTTTAGAGCAACAGGTTTGAAAAGAAAATCACTTTGAGTGCTCGTACGCCTGAGAATATTGAAGTATTGATCTTTGGAGCAGTCTCCATGATATTCTGTGCATAAGCATGACGTAGCTGTCGGAATTTCCTGGAAACCAGCAAGGAGAGTCCTATACAAATACCTCCACTTTCATCCAAAAAGTTTTAAGTGTGCAAATAATAATTAGATTATTTGCTTGACTAGAATTTTTTTTAAACTGGACCAAACCTGGTTCTCAGTCTTTGCCAAAACTCTTCCCTGTTTCTATTCAAATTTGACCAAGTCAGTAGCTCAACCTCTTCTAAAACTCTACTCAAATGCAACCAATCCTGTCTCTCTTATTGTTTATTGTATCTCGTATTGTTAACGAACCCTGTTGCTGGAGATTTACCTCTGTGAAGACTTTGGCTCCAACCCTAATGGCCACGTGACCATCTAATCATTGACATAAGAAGTTCTTGATCAGTGAAAGTGGTGCATTAGGGTTTGGTTGGAGATTAAACCTTAGTGACCATTGTTGTAAGCCTTAACTCTAGTGAAATTCAGCACAAACTTCACCCAGAATTTCCAGACTTAAACAAAATTTACCCCAAATTCAACTCAAAAACACAAACGTAAACAAATCTGTCTGTCATCTGCTTCCTAAACTTATTTTAACAGGAGCTTACAAACCAGATGGGGCCTCCTGTCTCTGTTTTATCCTCGTTTCAGATAATGTTAGTTTTACCCTCATTCCCTCTTTGTAAACATTTATCATGAAGTTTCATCAGGAAAGCAATGGTGAAAACTGACTGATCCAGCTGGCTAATGGAAAAAAAAAATTAAAAGGTGGAACACTTGTTTCATCAGGTGTATGGGCATACTGTTTTGCGTTTTGTCAGTTTTGTTCACTAGCGCTTTATCCACGCTTGTGTATAGCTGTAAGTCTGTTGGGCTTTTACACCTGAGCCTAGTGGCTCATCAGGCTTTTTTCCCAGTATTTTTACTGGTATCCATTTATACTGCTGGGTGGACAGAGGCACACTTGTGGTTAAGACCTTGCTCAGAGGTCTTAGCACGGTGGGGGTCCAATGGGGATACAAACCCACGACCTCCTGATCATGAGCCCAGCACCCTAACAACTACGCCACCGGCCCCACCGTATAGCTGTGACTGCAGTATTTACTCTTGCTATTTTCTGGTTTTTAAAGAGCCTGGTTCTGTATTTCTTGGTTTGTTGTATTTCAAAGCCCTCCAGATAGTTTTGCAAACAATCTGGAGGAGTTTGTTTGTTGTTTTGGGTTAAGATACTGCATCACCAATTTTCTATACTTACCGCGGCCCTTCTGATGATGTTCCAAAGTCAGAGAAAGCTTTCATTTCTGCCTACTCTGGCAGTTGCCCAAATCCCACTCTACACCTCAAAAATGCTCTCGTCCGCTCATCTAGTGTGTGCTGAAGCTTTGTCCCAATTTTCCACCGTTCTGCATCCAAACATGGCCTCATGGCTGCCACAGATATTCGTGGTCACTTCTATTTCTCACAGGAAGGAGATTTCCACACGTTTTGAGATCTCATAAAATATATTCTTTATTGTGTAACTGACACTTCTGACAAGCAAGGCAATTTTAGGCAGACTTTCCTGTTCTAATTTCATTTGTTTTATTTGAGACATAAGAGCTTTAGATCCATGTGCTACAATATTGAGATGTAATATTGGCTTTTGTTTTTACGATATTGTTGACTGCCGCGATTTGATAATGTTTGGAAATAGACCGTACACCCTGCCAAACACTGAATCTTTTTTGGCTTTAAAACTGCCAGGGTGTTAAGTCTGATGCCAAGAAAGCTCAGCTTCAAAAATGCTGCATGGGTATTTGCAGACATCTGAGTCTGCATTATTGCATAAATTTGTTCATGCAATACTTTAATGCTGTTTGTCAGTTTATTTTTAATCTATTATTAATAAATAAATGTAACTAGGGGAAGCATGATGGCATAGTAGTTAGCACGTCGACCTCACAGCAAGAAGGTTTTGGGTTCAAGTCCTTTGTTCAAGTTTGGGCATGTGAGAGTGAGGTGAGATATAACTATAGTTTTGCTTTGTGTATACTTATAATATTAAACATTTACTTTTTCCCCAAAAAAATTAGAACCATTTAATAAAATATAAAATTTTGTGTCCGATGAAATGGCGGGATTACATGAAAACTACAGAAGTCTGCATCTTGATGTCTTCAAAGGCGAGAATTAGGAATTGATATATTGTGACTTATGGGGACATATGGCTCAACGTTCTTCACAGTGGACTGCTATGAATGATGAAACTCGCAGAACACTTGACCCTCGATTTAATGGACAAAGAGGGAGGAGCATCGGTCCAGTTTTGCCGATTGTTTGTAGCTTCTGAGAATGCTTCGGAAGTGGTAATAACAGCCATTTAATTACGGAAAAATGTTATGTATGTATGTATATACAACCACATCATCCATTGTAAATGCAAATCCAATATAAATCCATCACAAAAAACATGAAATAACAAGGAAAAGTGTGGGTGTAGTGCTGACTGCGGTAAACAAACTGACACATTGATGTTCGCGTCAACTAACATGTGCCCTTGCCAACTGACTTGTCTCTGCCCTTGACCGCCGAGCCCTCCCGGACAATTTGGCTACTCCAGACCTTGTCCGCAGCTTGCGATATCCGTTAAACCAGGGTCTGTAGAATCAAGGGTTGATTGTCCAAATTTATGGAAAGGTTCTGGTGATTGGATGCACAAGAATTGTGACATTGTGAATTCCTATAGGGACTGAACTCTTTTGCAATGTTAAGTTTCCTAATTACAAATTAATTAATTTTCCTAATTCATTTAGGTATAGTCTTAATATTTTGCAAGTTTGGCATATTTTATAAAGAAGTTATCAAGGTCTAGACTTGGTTGGCGAAATCATAATGCCGCTTTGTTTAGCTAAAGTCTTCAGAAAGGACTAAAGATTTTTTTTCCTTTTTTTCTTTCTCCAGGTTGTTCTTTTTAAATATATATGGGCAATTCCACAATTCCTGTCTTAAATGGGTGCAATGTAGAATAAATAATGAAAATATATCAATTTGTGTTTCTTATTCATTTTCTGCCTAACACATGAGAATGATTTTAGTCTACTAAACAACTCCATAAGAGACAAGTGAGACTTTTTTCAAATTCTGTCCCCAGAAATAATTGCTGTCATGGTGGGAAATGAATAAACCCAGATTGTGTTCAAGTCCTTTTTTTACTTTCCCCCAATGTATTATTAACTTCTGGGGTTGTGATATGTACCTTGAGAAGCCTGCTGCATAATGGTTACATTTTAATTTGAAATGTCCTTTCCTTTCTAGGTCATTCAAGTTCAAAATGTTCACCAACGTACGTCACGTCACCCTGTCTGTCAAAGTTGTTACGTACATTAAACCTGACATAGCAGGAAACAGCAATAACTTTCTGTCCCTGTATCAATTAAAAAAGATATAGGCAGAGATTACAACCTTATTGACGTTGGTTAAAAATAAGTTGATTAAAGCCTAAGATGAAATTACGGGGGTGTTTGTGATGAAGATGTCATTGTCCAGACATTTTGCCTGATGTGTTTGTGTGTGCACAGTGTGTGTGTGTGTGTGTGTGTGTGTGTATGTGTGTGTTTATATACCCTTACATGGCCCCAAATATCCCCATTAAAAAAATACTAAAATGTAAAGATTGTGACTTTGTGGAGCCATTTTGATGATTCCCACAGTGAAAATATTGCTTTTCTTTCAAGAAGAAGAAGAAGAAAAGAAAGAAAGAAAAAATAAAGAGACAAAAAGTTACTGAGGTTAAGGTTTGGGTTATTTTCAGGTCCAGGCTTAGCATTAATTAGATGTGATGGGTTACTGATCTAAAGGTCAGCGGTTCAATCCCCAGTATCACCACTGTTGGGCCCTTGAGCAAGGCCCTTAACCCTCAGTAGTGTAAAAATGATAACTGTAAGTTGCTCTTGTTTAAGAGCGTCTGCCAAATGATGTGTATGAACATCATAGATTTGTTTTCATTATATTTACTGAACTATTAAATCATTTTTCATTTGTCACAATATGCATAATAATAATAATAATAATAATAATAATAATAATATGAGGAAGAAGAAGAAGAAGAGGAAGAAGAAGAAGAAGAAGAAGAACAAGAAAAGACAATTAAGGCAATAGGATGTTCTTTCTGAGCTTGTAGATGGATGCCCCATATTACAATAGATACCAAGAAGTCTTCGGATGGCACAGATCCTGGAAACCTTCCATGCTGCTGTTTTGTCATCAGCATGCAATGTCTCGCTCATTACGGTCACATTGTGCAGCACAAACAACTTGCGGTTCAGGTGATGCTATGGGGGCATGACACAAAGCACAAGGTCGACCCATTGTACCAGTTTAAAGAAGACACAAGAAAGAGACACTGGCCTTGGTAGAGCTATTTTATGGTGGTTATGGCCAAGAGACAAGCCGGGTCATCACAGTTATTATACCAAGTCATCGGTCTCACCGGACAGTCAATAATAACCAATAGAGCAGAGTTTTAGCATATATATATTACATAAGAGACTATGGCAACAATGGGGCAGCATGGAGGTGTAGTGGTTAGCATATATCCGCCTCACAGCAAGAATGTCCCGGGTCTGAGTCCCTAATATTAGTATTAGGGTTAAGCTGTTTAGCAAATTTTCCTGTTCAGAGTGGTCAATATTTTTTCCCCCTCTGTATTCAATAATAGTATCACATCCATCCTTACTCTTTAAATGAATTGCCAAAGGACAACAATGCAAATAGTGGTGCGTTGCTGGTGCAAAAAGTTTCGTTTTGGTTCAGCGAGCACAATCTCATTTCAATTAAAAATTGGCATCAAGTTTTGCTTTTTCTTTTGGAAGGGTGAGGTGGGGTTTTACAAAAATGCAAATAATACATGACTTACTAACATAGTTTGACATTCCAGGCCTCGCCCTTGATGCATTGACCTTGTTATTGCTCAGTCAATACATTAGAGCCTTGGTCTGGAATTTCTCTGTACTGACCTCACACTTGGTTAATACATAGTACATATTATTATAAGATAAATAATAATAAAATATCAATTACGTTTGGACAAGTTAGTTTGTACAACTGTCTATGAAAGTAAGGATTTTGTTTGGACAAACAGTGAATACAGATTAGAATACCCAGAATTGTAATTGCTGTCTGTCAGAAAATGTAAGTAAATGTGACCGAAAGTTGCTTTAATGTTTTGGTGGATGAGCAGGTCCTTTTAATAAAGACATCCATTGCCTCATATCAATCTTGGTATTGCGAAACTTTATTAGGTCATGACTGAATAGGAAAGAATGTGTTGTGTGGGAAGTTTAAAACAGGTTTGTGTTCTGTACACTCACGCAATGAAGTAACATGACATGATTTAAAGTGCAAAGTGTGTAAAATGTGTGACAACACTCCTTCACTTATATATTCTATACATACTTATATATTTAGATTTTTTTCCAGCAAACAAAGCACAGTGATAAAAAATAAAACCCTGTAATGCTAAGATCGACTTTCTTTAACCTTTATAATACAGAACGTACGTTAGCGTACACAGAAGAGAAATAAAATGTTGAGTCATGTGTTGAGTGAAAAGTCCGGATCGGATTCGGAATGAATTATACTTTGCTTTCCGCATATTTTTCAATGACATATTATTAATTGCAAATGTTCAAATGTTTATTAATCTTTGGATATAGATTTGTTTGGTGCTGTCAGTTGGTGCTTTTATTGTTTATTTATTTATTTATTGTGGCTATGCACATCTATATCTGACAAAGCAACCTAGAACCTAAGGTCAAATTAGTTTATGAAAAGGTCATTTTAGGTCAAGGTCAAGGACAAGTGTCCTCCAAATGTTTATGACGGCTAGATAGCAGCTGGTGCTATTCCGCTATACGAGACCTGCAGTTTTCAAGTTTGATTTTGTTAACATTAATAATTCACCAGAGGTGTTCTTGACATTTTCTTTCTTTTTGCTTTTCTTTTTCTTTTTCTTTTTAAAAAGGCAAACAAAAAGACCCTAACCAATCCTGGGATAAAGTTCTATTATACTGGCCTATTGATATCAAAACATTAAATAATTCATACTTTATAAAGAATAAACATATATCATTTTTATTGTGGCGGGCGGCATGGTGCGTAGTGGTTAGCATGTCCACCTCACAGCAGGAAGGTCCTGGGTCCGAGTCCTGGGCTCGGTCGCTTCTGTGTGGAGTTTATATGTTCTGCTTGAGAGGGTTTCCTCAGGGTTCTCCATTTTGGAACGCATTCGGGAACATATACAAACCCCCGCCTGTTACAGTTGTTAGCCATAACCTACCCCCAGTGGGTTCTACCACCATTGCCTGTGGGCATTTCAACAGTAGAAACACACTATGGGGCTACCCGGACATGCAAAGTAGTTGCCCAGTGGGCTGAAGCATCCCACCTCTACCTGCTGTATGATGCCAACAACGGCAAACCGTTCTTCTCAGGCCGCCACAAGACAGACTAATCCTGATCTATGTTTTGTTTATAACTCAATCGCTCAGTCCTGTAAACGCTATGTACTGGACAAGTTCTCTCGATCTGGGCAGTGTCCTATTGTCATCACTACTGAAGATGGGATGAAGACCAACAGCCTCGAAAAAAAGAGATGGAACTTTTGTGAGGCTAAATGGAGCAAATTTACAACCCTTCCCGACTCGCTATCCCCTAGCCTCCCGGATCCAACAGGGGCAGCTACAAAGACCTTCGTGGTATTTACATTAATGCTACACTCTGCTACCAAGGCGTCTATTCCCCGGGGCAGATGTGATACATATATTCCTTGTTGGGATAAACAGTGCGAGGCAGCTTTCCAATCTTACAGTGCAGCAAGTATAGAAGAAAAGCCTTCATAGGCTGACCAACTAATGCATATCCTTGGAGAAAAGATACAGGAGGAGACCGTCACCTCTATCGACTTTACCCACTCAAGCCGAAAGGCATGGACTACAATCAACCGCCTCTCAGGTAAAAGAAGCAAACCCAAGTCATGCCTTGTAACTGCCAATTCCATCACGTCAGTGCATGTGGTAATGGCAAATGGAGGAACACGAGCGAAGAATCCAATCCACAGCAAACCTATGACGTCAACAGGAAAATCAGAGAGAACATCACTCGAGCCCACTTCATCCAGTCTCTCCGGGCCAGTGACATTAGAACAGCTTATGGACTCCATCCTATGCCTAAAAAATGGCAAAGCCCCTGGCCCCTGTCCATGTAGAATTCCTTGACCACCTGGGGATCCGCACTCTTAAATGGCTACGCCTGTTCCTTTCCAACCGCTTGACAACTCTATCCTTCCCTGCTGTATGGCGGCCGGCTCAAGTAGTTGCGATTTTCAAACCTAAGAAACCTGCTGACGATCCAAAGAGCTACAGGCCAATTTCCCAGCTCAGAATCACCTTCAAGTTGATGGAGAGAATAATCCTGGCACGCATCAATGACATCATTGAAACAAACCTCCCACAAGAGCAGGCTGACCAGGTGGGGTGAAGCCTCACGTTTGACCCCCACCTTAAGATCGTAGCCAACAAAGCCGCCAAATGTGCCAACATCATCAAAAAGCTCTGCAGCCTAATCTGGGGTGCCAACTTCACAACGCTACATACATCAATCCTTGCCCTAGTGTATTTTGCTGCTAAATACGCAGCAGCCGTTTGGTCCCAGAGTGTTCACACCAAAGCAGTTGATGTCGTTCTCAATAAAGCGTTGCGCCTCATCTCTGGCACCCTAAGACCAACACCGACAGTGATGCGCCCCGTTGTCTCAGGAATCCCAGCGTGACATCCATGTCCTCAAACTTGCAGAAAAGGCCCTCATGTCAGATGGGGACAGTTTCATCCCTCCAGCTCAGAACACTCCCCAAAGGCGTCCAAGACTGCATTTTGCCACCAAAGCTGTAGAGCTGATAGGAACAGGACCAGGACCAGCCTCAGACACCTGGATGGAGGAGAAATGGCGAGAGGAATGGGGCCACTCAAATACCATCCTGCACTCCTTCATTGCCTCACCATCAGTAGCACCCTGCGGCTACCACCTTCCACGCAGGGCGTGGGTCCAACTTAACCGCCTCCGTACTGGATGGGGGAGGACCCAGTCTTTCCTAAAGACCATTGGGAGCCGATACCTGCCAATGCGGGTCCAGCCAGACAACCACCCACATCCTCAGCAAGTGACCAGCCTATGCTTCACTACACAGGCCTGATGGCCTAGTGAGGTTGGACCCAGAGACCATAAACTGGCTTTGTAATGCAATTGAAAATTATACGAACGACGACGTCACATGACCAAAAAAATTTATGCTGATTGTTTTTTTTCCCCCTAAACAAATATTTTGCATTGTATTAGTGAAGTCACATATCCATGGGAGCTTTTATACACTATTTCTCAAAAATCATTTAAAACGGTGTAGCGTGACTATATGTATGTATCAGTTCAGTGGAAAATAAAACGGCTTCGAGTTTCATTTCAGAGTGTAATCATCAATGTGGAGGTATTTAAACATGTCGTGACACTGGACAACACGTGTGGTTTGATCAGAGTTAGCAGACAACAGAACATGGATTAGTTTTGACCTGTAGATAAAAGCTTTCAGTCAAACAAATGATTTAAAACCATCAAAACAAAACACATGACGTAAGCGTAAAACGTTCTTGTTGTCGCTTTATACTTTTAAGTTATCATTCATTCATTCATTCATTTTCTAAACCACTTATTCCTACTTAGGGTTGCGGGGACACCCTGGACAGCTCACCAGGCCGTCCCAGGGCCAACACACACAGAGCCATTCACACTCACACCTAGGGGCAATTTGGACCAGCCAACTTGCCTACTGTGCATGTTTTGGACTGTAAGAGGAAACTGGAGTACCCAGAGCCCGGAAATCAAACCTAGGCCTTCTAGCTGTGTGAAGGACGTGCTAACCACTACGCAAAATTAATTAATAAACGTAATTAATTTTACAGAGAAATGACAAACCAGCAGGTTACAGAACAAATCACTTTTTAGGAAAAATAAATGCAATAAAAAATTAACTTTAGCATTTATTACAGTTTATTGCTCTTTATACCATTTTAGATGTACTGACTCACTCAGTATTATATATTTTTAAAGTGTAGAATATTTTTTTAAGCTACCTTCGCTCTACAGCTTATTTATTTATTTATTTGCGGACGTGAATATTTTGAATATACATTAATATATTTCACCAGACATCCTCAACCTACTTACAGTTCTTATAAAAGGTCCTGATGTCATTTATTTTTGTTGTTGGGCTTTTTTTCAGTGTTTGAGGACAAACTGTCAGCAATCGTTACCTTTCGTTTGAGCTACGCGGAAGGTACTGTGACGCGCCGATTTTCATTCCGCGGGAAACCGTGTGTGTTTGCCTGTCCGCAGTCCACGGGTGCGCGAGTAAGCTATTACCTTTGGTATGAGCTACTGTATATACTGTTGACATTATTTCTATACATTTGAGAGCTTAGAGAAATTGTACTAAAGTAAAGTAATATTACGATCGTCATTACATTTACATAGGCAGGAACTTTCCAATAGGTCTAAAACTGGGTTCTAATTATATCATTACAACTTCAACTTCGTCTTTACGTTAGACAGAGTATGCGTGCGTCTGAAGACCCAGTAGAGGTACGTTTTTAAACCAAAAATTTCTCCACTAATGACAGTAACTAATGTGATGACAGTAGTAATTTTATTTGTAGTATTAGCATAAACACGTCATTCAGGTAACGTAATGTACCCTAACATTACGCCCTATATCATTAGGCCTGACAATATAGATACCAGTGGGTGCCACGCGAGAGGTCAGAGAACTTTGCTCTGCTTTCTGCATTCGCTCTGGAAACACCTCCCAGAGTACACCGAGCACTGACTTCAGTGCCGAGATCCAAATACAAGAGATTCTAATAAGGCTGAAAAGAATATAAAGAAGATAAAGAACACACGCAGCCTGTGTTTATAAGCAAACAAGGCAAAGGATGTGGGTGACTGACATTCACTAATGTTAAACATGAAAACCCACACACACACACAGAAAAATTTCTATGAGTACACAACACTACCCAATAAACCTGTGAACATAACTATCACACAGAGGCATGTTCATGTGTATGAAGTTTCTGTTTGAACACACACACACACACACACACACACACACACACACACACACACACAATCTACAGGTATAAATATATAGAGGCAGCTGATTCTGATGGTTCTGTGTGTGTGTGTGTGATATTTATGGATCCTGAACTGTGAATCAAATGAACAAAAGAAGATTCAATTAAAAAGAATCAGTACAGTGACTCCTTTGGCCCATCGCTATTGCAGGTCCATCATAGGGTCGCACAACCATTCAAACACCCCAAAGGGGCACTTTGGAACAACCGATTAGCCTAACATACATGTCTTTGGACTGTAAGAGGAAAGTGGAGTACCTGGTGCTGAACCACTGAATCCAGGGATGTCCAATCTTCTCCGCAAAGGTCCGGTATGGGCGCATGTTTTCACTTCAACCAAGCAGTAGCCACACCTTCCTCCTATGTGAACCACTGATCTCAGAAAATGTCTGGATCGTGTACTCTATCGTTTGCATGTGGTCACACCTGAAGTCAGTCTGGTGCCACCTTGGTGAGACCACTTTACTGTTGCAAGTAAAACTCGAATTGAATGAAAAGATGAAGATCCAACATGTACATTTTATTTCAACCCCATTTAACCCCCAAATTTCAGCTATGCAGAGCTTTTTATTTATTTATTTTATTCAATTAATTACAAATATCAGTCAAACTATTGGGAAAGCTACATGAATTTAAGGTTTTCTGACTGTCAGCAGTTTTTAAGCTGTGTTGGCTTCCAACAGCCCTATTTTTGCGAGCTTAAAGCAAGGTGGTCTCACCAAGATGGCTGCCACCCGGCTTCAAAATTGAAAAACACTAATGTACAATCTTTTTTTTTTTTTTAATCAGAAACAGGTGGAAGTTGTAGCCACTGCTTGGTTGAAGTAAAAGCCTGCACTCATGCTGGCCCTTTGCGGATAAGATTGGACATCCCTGACGTAATCTTATTAGGGGTCACAGAAACCCATCTCAGCCGACTCTGGGTGAAGACGGGGTATACTGTGAACAGCTTGCCAGGCCATCACAGGACCAACATAAACACACACACACACCTAGAGGTGATTTGGAACAGCCAATTAGCCTACTGTGCATGTTTTTGGACTGTGGGAGGAAACCGGAGTACC
>JAOUQZ010038160.1:0-14046 GCA_028564935.1 Neosilurus hyrtlii
ACACACACACACACACACACACACACACACACACACACACACACACACACACAAAACCATTCACACTCACACTCACATCTATGGGCTATTTAGAACAACCGATTAGCCTACTGTGCATGTTTTTGTACTGTGGGAAGAGACCGGAGTACCAAGAGGAAACCCATATAAGCATGGGGAGAACATGCAAACTCAACACAGGAATGCCCTGAGTCCAGGAATCGAACCCGCGTCCTTTCTGTGAGGTGAACATACTACTCACTGCACCACCTTGCAGCCCAATCTGGGATAATGTAATGCTTATTTTAGAAACATTAATATTTTTAAATGTCCAAATGATGTGATGTATTCATTTGTGTGCAAATATTTCTTATTTTAGACAGATTCCTGAAAGTAATTTGTAACGGCTTGTGTGCATAACCCTAGATAATTAACATAATATCATAACAGCTAACTATTAATGCTTTATCTCCCCCCCCTTAGACTTCTCTATGAATGGTGAGCTCTCCGAGAAAGGCTTCGAGCTCATAGTTGTGCATTACAAAACTTCAAAGCTTTCTGTTAGCCCAACTAAAAGCATCTACTCTGATGGAGAGAAAACTGTGACACTCATTTGGGGACAGTTTGAGGTTGACAGATTCGAGATCGACAGGTAAATATTCTATAACTCTCTCCAGTACTAAAGGTGTAGGGTTCTTTGTTTAGAGTTTGTAAACTGTGGTTGTTAAAATTTTCATTTTAGATAGATGTGCATAGGGTGCTAAGGTTTTGGAGCTAAGGCAGTTCTAAAAATCACATTACATTATCCTCATTACTCAAAAGCAGTGTGAAACAGATAGAAGTCATAGCAAGAAAAAGTACAGAATACCAGAACCAGGAAACAAGGGGCTTGCATCACAGGACCATAAATACAAAAATAAAACACAGAACTGCTTGACGCAATGTGCCACTTGGTATGCCTCTGCCATAAACCTAATTAGTGTGTGCATGAACTGACAGAAAATAGAGTGCCCATAAGACAAATGGACCCACGTACGCACATACACGCCTGCAGCACCACCATGGAAGATGAAGGCATAATAACAGAAGTAGTGACATTAGAGCACCATGTAAGTGCACAGATTGGGAATGTAAAAAGATGTGGAAAAACCAACACTTGATTCTGCCACTTCACAGCGTGTCAATATTTCTGAGGAACAATGAATTGGATGTCACCATGGGATCCGTGCGTGTTCTTTTCCTCCTCCACAAGAAAGGTGGGCAGGTTCTGCTCTGGCCTTCAGTACGTCAACAGCCAAAGAATGTGAATGCACAGGGAATTCTGGGTAAGAGGACTGAAGCCGCTCTAACAAAAAGATATACTAGCATGTTATACCTGCAAGATGTAATGTAGTAGTACTGTATCGTATATGTAGAACACCACTACTAAACACCAAATAAAATTAGAAATGCTCATGTGACAGCTCTGATGGCAAGTTAATACATTATATGTAATATTCAAGGTAAAACTATCATTCAGTATGAGAAGTTATCAGGATCAAAGATAAAAATCATGGATCAGGAATTTCCTGCAATCTTGTAAGTACATACAATAAATTGAATCCTTGATTCATAACACAATTTAACTTATATTCCTAAGCTAAACCGTACATTGTTTGTTACAGGAGCTCTGCAACCGACTATGGGCTTCCTATGGGTCCGACTGTGGAATGTTGGTTTGTACCATTCCAGTCTGCCCTGCAGGGGGAGCTTGCTGACTTCATTGTCTCGGAGCTGTAGGATTCTGTGATCAACATATTTCCTCTAATTGTCAATTCTCACAACACACTGCAAATGTTAAGAATGCTCTTCTGGAATTAGACCTTTGCAGATGATATGTGATAAAATAATAAATTGGGAACTTTTAAGTGTCAGTGCCTGAATTGTCACCACAGAAAGATTAAGAGTAATCACTTGGGTAAAAATGGCTGTGAATAAAAGCAATGCAATCTTATTTACTATGATCAGCACAACAAAGCAAATATCTCTGTTGGTTGTTTGTCAAACAGAATGACAGTAGAGAATTGCAAGTATCTATAAGGAATGTGTTGTGCAGAAAGTTTGCTGACTTTACATATGTCAAAAGAGGTGTGTCAGCTTTTTCCCTCCTGTGTTGCAAGCTACTGTGTAATGAAAAACAAAAGTGGAATACAGTGGAACTGGCTGAATGAATGTGAGATTAAAAATAGTCTGGCTTTACAGAAGCTGGGTGGACAACCTTTATGTTAGATAACTTTTATGTAAGACCCATATGCAGGATTTACAAGCACTGTTCAGCTACAACAGAAATTTCACTGAAACTGAAATACTGATCCTTAAAAAACAAAAACTCTTCCTTGTTCAAAACCCTACATCTGGTAGAAATTTCATAAAAATCCACATATAACTTTTCGTTAAATGTTAACAAACAAACTTTTCGTTTTTGTTAACAAACACACAAGCCTAACCAAAAACAGTCTCATTGGCACAGGTAATGAAGCAGACATCTAACTTGCACTGCACACAAACAGTGTTTTTAAAGGTTGTTAGAATTTAAATTTGAAGAATGATCAGGGCACAAGCACATTTATGTAGTTACACTAGTCACATCCACATTCCATGTTTGTGAAAATGGAATGCTGTAGCATTGGCTAATGTCTAAGATAATGCTGTATGACCTGTTATTCAAGGTTGTGTAAAACTAGTCTAAATTATTTTCTATTTGTTAGGGGGGGAAAGGTAATGCAACCAAAAAAATGGATACAGTGGTACATAAAACATTGACCATAGTATAAATTTAGCATTGCAGCCCTACACTTGAATCCAGCACTCACGTATTTACATTCCTTTAAAATACAGTAGGAGTACTCAAAATTTAGTCTGATATAATGTTATTGTTTAATTAAATCTATGAAATGATATGAGTCAGAGTCAGCTAACCAAAGATTAAAGATACCTTTCTAATCTATCTGATCTGGTTATTTATTAAATTCAAACATTGGTGTGTGTGTGTGTGTGTGTGTGTGTGTGTGTGTGTGCGTGCGTGCGTGCATGCGTGCGTGTGTGTGTGTGTGTGTGTGTGTGTGAAAAGGGTCTGATAAGACTGAGCAAGCTGTAAAGATTAATTAAGTCCTAAGAAAGAGTCTGCATGTCAAAATAATTTGTGATAACATTCATGCTGACAAATTGTGCCTACATTGAAAGCCACTTATCCATGCGATACACTCATCCACACGGAACTCTACAGACACAGTGCTTCCTTAAATATGAGAAAGCTGCTATGAAAAAGGTCTGTAGAATGTAGCATGTGGCAAAGTGAGAATTGTTTCTAGGCTAGAAAAACTTTACCTATTAATACTGTCGTATCGAAAAGTGTCCAGTACACAACACAAGAGATTCAAATCAATTTTTGATGTTTATTTAGCCTTTAGGAAAAGAAAAGCATTCAATCAATCACACAGAAGAAATTGTTCCAATAGAAAAATCTCTGGACCAAGAATGACCAATGCAGTCATCTTATATGGTGCCCATTCCACTCTGATTGCTCTACCATGACATCATGTCTCAACGTGACCTTTTTCTGATTGGTCCATGATGACCTTATATCTCAATATGTCTCAACAAGTCTCAACATGTCTTAACATATCCCGAGTCTCAACCTATCCCGAGCTGACCTTGAAGGCTCAGCACCTCCCTTCGCTTAGGACGGCCATTTTGTTTCTTTTCAAGGTCCGACATTTTGTTCCAATCACTCACTCACTCTCTCACTCATTTGCTAAAATGTTCAATGCTATCAAGGTCACGTGAAGTCTGGAGCCTCTCTCAGATGACACAGGGTAAAGGTGGGGTGCACAACTCGCCAGACCATCACAGGGCCAGCACACACACAAACACTCATACTCACACTTGGAGCAATTTGGAACAGCCAATTAGCCTAATGTGCATGTCTTAGACTGTGGGAGGA
This sequence comes from Neosilurus hyrtlii, assembly GCA_028564935.1. Lineage (NCBI taxonomy): Eukaryota > Metazoa > Chordata > Actinopteri > Siluriformes > Plotosidae > Neosilurus > Neosilurus hyrtlii. The sequence continues at coordinate 3,980 of JAOUQZ010038160.1, forward strand.
AACCAGAGTACCCAGATGAAAACCTATGCAAGCATGGGGAGAACATGCAAACTATACACACCCTCGCCGAGCCCAGGACTCAAACCCAGGACCTTCTTACTCTGAGTCAAACATGCTAACCTCTACACCAAAGTGCCTCATAAATAAAATACTAAACATAGTAATGAATTTAATATAATTAGATTACTTTTTGAAATATATCAAATGTGATTGATGTAGATTAACAGAAAACAAACACAGAATAACACAGAGCACATGGAGTTATCACCAGTCAGAAAAAACTCTAAGCCCATTAGTTAACTTGATGACTTACATTATGTAGAAAAAGTTAAATATCTTTAAAAAAAGTAAAAAAGATTTTGGGAGCATGCATGATATGGTGGTGAGATGAAGCAGTTACATTTACATTAATGGAATTTGGCAGACACACTTATATATAAATATATATACAACCGAGCACCTGAAGGTTAAGTATGCTACCGAAGGGCCCAAAAGGAGCAACTTGGTGGTATTGGCACTTAAACACCAAACTTTCAGATTAGCAGCCCAAAGTCTTAACCACTGAGCCACCAGTGCCCATGAGTTACACTCATACCATCACTATACACATTACCATGTCAGTGTTACTGCTCTAACTGATAATTAACCAACACTTTGAATAGAGAAAACAGACAGTCAATAACACTGAACAGAAACGTAGATACAGAGTCAGCCAGTAACTGCAACGATGTGGTAAGTGTATGTGACTAAATGACTCATGGATATTCACAATAATCATGTGTAATAGTGTTTGTTTTTATGATTCGTTCCCTTGAGAGCGCTATTAGATTGCAACACAGCCAGTCAAATCATTACACAGGGAATAAAAGTGTACTTCAAACCCAGTGCATTTCAATATTAATGATTGACCAGATTAAACTTAGCAAACTGACTGGGCTGAAAGGATTCACTGTAAATATCAGGGAGAGAGACATCCTTTCAATGATTGATGGGTTTTTAGTTCAAAATGTAACTAATGTATGTTCCCTTTTCTGCTAATAAAATTCTTGTTAAGTGTAATAATAATAATTATTACTATTCCAAAATCCAATTAAGGTATTTTGTTGTAAACTGTATTATTACATCCACTATTCAAGTATAACGAGAAAAAAATGTATCATGGAGGCCATGGGCAAATTCTATGAAATTAAACTGAATTAAACTGTATTTTTAATGAAAAATAAAGTAAGACAGTAATACAAAGACAATACAAGTCAATAAAGGAGCAAAACAATATAAAACATTGTTGTGGATTGAGGCTGTAGCCCTTTGAAACTGATTAGTATGTCAGGTAACTGATTAAGGTTCTATATAAACACCCCTCCGTTTACACAGACCTGAGTTCTGAGTTGTGTTTGTTGTTAATAGTGATGTTCTCTGTAGGAACACACACGGAATGGTAAGCATGGCATGGCTCAGCATGGGCGTGGCTTCAGGTTTCACTGCGTAAACCGTTTCCATAGAAACACATTTCTCGGAAACCAGGTGAGATGGTCACAGGAATAATAAAACGAAAGGTTTTGGCATTTATTTCAAGCTTTCTGACCTGATATTATTACCGGTTATATTATTTATAAGCGGTATAATGACAGTTTATTGTGTACCTAAAAATAAACCGAAATAATTTACCCGTGAGTCCGGAACCCGGCACGCCCCGCCCACTTCCGGGAATTCCTACGTCACGATCTTACCTGGGGAGCCACTGGATACCTGTTCGCTAAAGGTAAGAGCTAACTATCGAGTTGTTAACACTTGAAACTATTTTGATTTATGGAACAGATTGTTTATTTTGAACGGAACACTGGACTTGAGCTCCTCCGGACTGGATTTTAATAAGTGGGTTTGTGGTGTCCGGTTGAGCGCGAGACGGGTTTCCTCCCCCGCGGATGATTCCCGAACTGAACATGAAATCTGATGTCGCACTTAGTGCTGCAGACTTAAACCCACCGGAATTAGCCTTGTATATTCCTTTGGATCTTTAAACCTGTATGTGTGTATGTATATATATAATTATTACATGTTTAGATTTCTGGCTTCATGTTGTTAACATTATCAACATTTTTGTTTGTTTTTTTTGTTTGTTTTGTCTTGTTTTGTTTTGTTTTGTTTTTTCAACAATCAACTTTTTTTTTGGGGGGGGGCTGTTTAAAGATTTACAGGTTAAAGAAGATTTACCACATTTTTGTTTCAGAAACCTCAGGATTTATTTTCTGTACCAATCCTTTAACTAATGCAGTGTTTATCTCAAAGCTCTTTAGAAGTGCAACCTGATTAACTAGCTTTGGGAGATGAGTTTAATAATCAATAACCCAGATAACTGTGTAAATAAACCATCAAATGGTGACTCAAGATTAAATCTGGAGATAAGACTTTATTTCAGTTCAACTGAGGCTACCGCTGCTGCTATGAACTATGCATGGTACTTAGAATGATTAATCAATTTTAAAAACCTAATTTGTATAATACCTTAAAATAAATATCAATTATTCTTGTAAAAAATTAATCTTGTAGGCAGCATTATTTCAAAATAAGTGCTTATAATATTGGATTATAAAATAACAATATTGGCAACAATAATAATAATAATAATAATAATTTTATTGCTATAACTCTTTTCATTTTTAAGTGCCATATACAAAAAGATTAGAATTTTGACAAAGAATAAGACAATGTACAACCAAAAACAATGCTCATATGAAAAATAAAATGAACATTATTCTTAAATAATTCCTGGCTGCAGAATAATTGTTTAATATTCATCTACCTCCTTTCTGGAACTCTGAGGAGGAGGAAAGCGAAAGTGCCAATCCATGGCCCTGCTGTGGCGTTCACTGTTCCTTGTGGTGGTTGGAGCTTTTCTGTGTGAAGCAGATCTGAAGTTATACAACTTACAGAACATCAACTGCTCTCAGGTGAGCTTCACAAACACCTTTGATTGAAGGTCTTGGAATTTGACAACATCTGAAGAAATGTAAAAGTGAATGAGTTTATTATCTTTACATTGGCCAAGAAGACTAAAGTTTAATTATTGTACCCGAGCATCATGATACAACTTGGAGAATCATCTGAGATTGGAGAAATTCATTCCTTCCATTTTTTTCTAAATTAATGCTCTTCTTTTTTTAAAAATGTTGAAGTTGTTTTAAGACGTAATTGCTTAATTTTCTCTGCTGGAATGTCAGTGATGTTGCCTTGTGAGCAGAGACTTGAAAAAGAGTTTTGATTTTGATGTGATGCATTGCTTAAGTATAAGTGAAATAAATAAATTCCATCATTTGACATTAATATTGGATGGCATGGTGGCATTGTGGTTAGCATGTCCACCTCACCGCAAGAAAGTCCTGGGTTTGAGTATCAACCTCGGCTCAGGTGTTTCTTTATGGAGTTTGCATTTTCTCCCTGTTTTTGCATTGGTGTCTTCCATGTACTCCTGTTTTCTAATACAGCCCAAAGACATGCACATTTGGCTAATTGGTTGTTCCAAATTGCCCCTAGGTGTAAGTGTGAATGGTTGTGTGTGTTGGCCTTGCGATGAACTGGCGAGCAGTTCAAAGTATACCTCGACTTTGCCCCGAGTCAGCTGAGATAGGCTCCATCCTCCTTGTGACCCTAATAAAAGCTAATGCAGTTTGGAAAATAAATGAATGAATGACATCAGTATCGAATTTCACTTAGGTTGTGTGATCTGCATGTTCTGTGTGTTACAGGGTCTGAATAAATGCACAGTCATTAATAAGAACTCTGTTGTTCCTCCACGTGATTTTGGCCCGATCAAAGTTTTATTTTTCAATTTGGAGCCTGCTGTCTGCAACAACACAAAGCCAAAAAAGTGTCTCCTGATCCGAATCAAGATCCAAATCCTTGCTGATGATGAAGTTAGTGGGGAAACCCCAGAAGACTCTGAAGATGAGGAACGTGGTGAGAAACAAAGTACAATGTCTGTCTGTGTGTTGGCATGTTTTTACATTTCCAATGGAGGAATTGCAAATTGAGTAAAAATTTTATATTTTTCATTCGTAACATTATTCCTGATTAAGTTTTACATGCTCTCTACATCCTCTCTACCAATTTCAGGAGGAGCTTTATTTGAAAACAAACCAGGGTCCTTGTGGATTCTTCTGAGTTTAACATAAAAATTATTACATTTACAGAAAAAAAAATAACAGCACATGTGTAGATTCTGAAAAGAAGACATGTAAATTTTGTCTCACTCTCTCTCTCTCTCTCTCTCTCTCTCTCGTTCTCTTTCTCTCTCTCATATATATATATATCATTTACTTCGGACATATTAATTTTTTTTCTGTCTTAAAGAAATTTGGATAAAAATTTCTACTTGAAATTTATTCCTATGAAAAGTTGATCAAAATGTCAATTTAGTAAGAAAGCACACATTTCACCCATTGCAGTTAAATATGTTTTCATGTAGAGCTCAGCAGATGCATCATGTAGCATCAGTGGACATGTAGTTTATTAGGGCGGTTTAAGAAAAGCCTCCATCATGAATGTGTAAGAGAAGATGCTGAGAATATGCCTAGTTTCGTCAGGAATACTGTTACCATTAAAAATGTATGCTTTAAAAACATTTCTAAACACTTTTTTGTTCATGAAATATTATATATTTTCAACAGCTTTAGTTATTCTATAAAATACATAAATTCTTTCTTTAAACTTTTGACTGGCAGATTAGTGCATCTCTTTTCCCTTTAACAAAATGTCATCTATGTGGAATCAAATTCAGTTTGTTTGCAGAAATTCACTTGTTTTTGAGGTTCCTCAGGCTCATATTTATTCACTGACCATGTTCCCCTCCACCTCCACCCCTGTGCAGCCGCTATAACTTTGTGCTACATGTCTATGCCAAACCTTATGGCCTGCAAGAGGATCAACTTTAGTGTGAAACCTGAGGCGCAGAAGAACCGAGAAGAGTCTGAGGTGATCACAAATGACTCACTGCAGAGGATTGACTGTTACATGTCTCAATGTGTTTAGTTTTTTCCCCTCTGTGATTTATTTATTGAATCACTACTCTTGATTTAAAAGAAAGTATATTTCGCTGGTTTCACATCCAGTATATTTATACATAAATGATAAAATTAATACATTTATGGCAACAACTAACATGAGTCCGTTTAATGTTAGATTTGTTATCTTCTAATGATCTGTACTTACTGCACACTTCCTGTTGATTAGTCTGTCCAAGTCTCCACTCAAGCATGTTGTATTGTTTGTGTAGATCACTGTGGTGGTGTATGACGGTGTGTTTCTGGGCAGTATAGTGAATGTGACTGTGAACAGGATATCTAAGTGGGTTCAGTTCCCACAGCTTCACTCAGGTGAGATTGCACTTCATCTCATCCATGTCAGACATGCTTCAGTGGTGATGTATTACAGTGGCGAACCTGGGAAACAAAGGTTTATGTTGGTTGGATTTGAGTGGATAAGATCCTGTTACTGACAAAGAACTGTACGAAAAAACACAGGACAAGGCAATGGCTCATACTCAGCAATAAGCACGCTATAAAATATACAGTAATACAAATATACACAAAGGCTATTTAGTATCACTACTTAATATTTTAAAGGTATGTTTTCAGATTGAAATTCTAATTCTGACCCCTCCCCTTCAAAGGCTGTATGGTTCTAGGCTACCATAGAAACATGGAGAGGCAAGGTGGTGGTCTCCATGAGAGGGGATCCTCTCCCAAAGAACAGCTTATCCTGAAGTTCTGAAATTTTAATTACTTTATTATTATTATTATTATTATTATTATTATTATTATATATTAATAAAAGTTTATTTATTGATGATGAGCCTAATTTCTGCTAATTAGTTGTCTAAAATGTTACGCAATGTACCATTAAAAGAAAACAAATTACACTCTCTGGACTGATTCTAGAACCATAGTATGATGTGTTTAAAGTGGGGTAAAACAAAACAACTTTTAAAATGAATGTGAAATTAATTTCATCTCTAGCTGTAAACAGAAAAAAAGAGACCAAATTTTAAGCATTTAAAGTTCATTGTTATCACTGGTCTTTTGTGTTGGTCCCACACCTGAAATTTTATAAGCATGAAATGTTATGCAGAAGGACCAGTTTATTTTGGGTCTTCAGGAAGTGTAGATCTACCCATTTCCTGCTAGGAGATTCCATCTTAATTTGTATTCATGCATTGTAAAGTGTTTGGGAAATTCTAAGCTTGTTTTTTTTGTTTCGTCCACAGTGTGCCCTTCTCCTTATATAGAGGAATGTAAAAGTGAGTATCTGATTTTACTGTTTGACTGGAGCCACAGTAGAAACAAGGTTGATGATTAATTGCTTTCTTCTGAAATCGTGTGTGTGTGTGTGTGTGTGTGTGTGTGTGCGCTTGTATTAAGGCTGTAGAGTCTCATTCTAATAATCTCTGACTTACTGAACACAATAAATTCCCTTTTACAAGCTTTACGGCATTTTCCAGACTGTGGAAGTGTGAGTCAGTACAAAACTAAAAGGGCGAGACTGCGTTCCTATTTTTGGAAAGAAAAAACCCACACTGAAAATAGAAGGGCTACTAATAGTAAATACTAACATTAAATGTTTTTATTTCTTAAAGTAACTCATGTTAGCTGTTAGGTCTGGATGATATTTATATTGTGATAAATCATGTCTCAATATGCTTTTGTGGAAATGTTGAATGTACCATTGGCGTGTTACTCACAGAACTTTTGTTCTCCTTTTTTAACCTGAAAAATATATTTTTTATACAAAATACACTTTTTGTAAACCGCATCCAGGTTTGTAGTATTTTACGCCTGATTTTGCTGTCACCACTGCAGTGTTTGAGATTTGCTGATGTTCTATGTCGTCATATTGATGGATTTTAGAAGAGCGTCATACTTATGCCCACATTGTGAACCCTGGTTTCCACTGTAGCACATTCCGCCTGTGGAATGACCACTGCGGCTGATAGTGGCCACTCTAGACAGGTCTGAATACTTCATCTTCTGCTTAATCTAGGGTTGGGTTGCGGGGGCAGCAGCCTAAGTGGTGAGGTCCAGATCTACCTCATCCCAAGCCACTTTCTCTTCGAGGGGTACACTGAGGCGTAGTCCCTCTAGCGTGTTATGGGTCAACCTCGGAGTCTCTTCCCAGTTGCCCATGCTCAAAACACCACACCAGAGAGGCGTTCGGGAGGCATTCTAATCAGATGCCCGAGCCACCTCAACTGGCTCCTCTCAACGCAGAGGAGCAGTGGTTCTACTCCAAGCTCCTCCCGGATGACAGAACTTCTCACCCTAACTTTAAAGGAGAGCTGTGCCACCCTGCAAATGAAGCTCATTTCAGCTGCTTGCATTCACAATCTGGTTCTTTCAGCCACTATCCAACCCTTGTGACCATAGGTTAGGGTAGCAAAGTAAATTGACTGGTAAATCGAGAGCTGAGCCGGAAGGCCACCATCACCACGGCGGACCAGTGCAAGCTCTGCTTTATAGCAGAGGCTGCACTGTTCCGCCTGTTGATCTCCCGCTCCATCCTTCCCTCACTCGTGAATAAGATCCCGAGATATTTGAACCCCTCCACTTGGGGTAGGACCTCATTCCTGACCATGGAGGGTGCATGTCACCCTTTTCCGGCTGAAAACCATGGCCTCGGGCTTGTAGGTGCTAATACTCATTCCGGTTGCTTCACACCCGTCTGTGAATCACTCCAGCAAAAGCTGGAGGTTTCGGCTCCATGAAGCCAAAAGAGCATTTTTGTTGCTTGCCACGATCAAGCCATGCAGCTGGAGAGGAAGATAATAGAACATCATAAACATGACATAAACAGTCACATAAGACACTCTATGTCATCAGATGTGATGCCATACAGCCACACAAAGTGGAAACCAGGCTACAGATTTCAGTCAGAGATTTGTTCTGATGACAGAATTTTGACTTTGTCTGTTTTTGGTACCACTGACACAAAAATCAGCTACTGCTTATGTGAACTGTAAGACCACCAATCTTAAGTGCAACCAAAAGAATTCTGTATAACAACATTAAACACTGTAAACCATCCCGAATAAGAACAATGAAGTGTCAGACTGCTGAAGTATTAAAGTATACTAAAAATACATTCAGTAACTAATGCTTGTGTTTGAAATCCCTCAGTTCCAAAAATCTTCTCAAAGTTGAACAAGCTCAGGAGTGTGTTTGAGATGAAAGTGAATGGAAGTGAAGATGAGGAGTTGCTGCAGATCTGTAAGAAACGGAAGGGGATGTCCACGTGCTGGGTGAGACTGCTGGCGCCCTAACACTCCTCTGAACTGTTTGTTTGGTCATGCTTTCCTGCATGGAATTCAGATTTTTTTTTTCGTGTGTGTGTGTGTGTGTGTGGTATACACATTAAACATTTGAGGTTTTTATATCTCATGCTGTAATCGAAAGGAAAGAAAAGTCAAATTCTCCTTTCTTCATCAAAACATTTATTTATTTAACACACTTTCATCCAAAGTTGCATCAAGCAAGACAGTGGAGTAAGAAAGATAGAGTGATGAAGTGAGTGTAGGAGAGTAAAGGAAAACCTTACCCAAAAACATTGCTGAACATGTTGGAATTATTTATTTATTGATTAGTTTATTCATTCATGAATGAATGAATGAACGAATGAATGCTTCTGGAGATAATTTGTAGGATGGTGCTGAATTAGCTGGATTATATTCCAGTCAGAATTTAGCAATAGTTTTAATAGTATAAATGAATTTCAGTGGTCTCGCACATGAGTGATGACCATGTTCTGCTCTTAGCTCTAATAAACTCAAACTTCTTTTTCCCCCTAAAGTTTTTGACCAACGTTCAATTTCAAATTCAGATTATAAATCACATTTAAAGAGACTTTAATGCCAACGCTGGGCTCAAAGTGCAGCCCCGTGAAATCTCAGCTTGGTTAGTTAGCGATCTACAACATGACAAGCTTGATGGTGATGTTAATATAAAAGCTTTGAAAACACAAGGCAGGACAGAATAAAGGATTAAAGGCCACTGCATCACTCACTTTAGGCTCAGATTAAACATGCATCACACTACATTGTTATCAATACGCAGGAACCATTTGGCAAACAGAACGTAGACCTAAATGGAATGTAAATTTAGGAACTCATTCTGAATTTCATTATGAAATAAAATCTTGAGTGCCAAAGGAGATTATATGCTGAGTAAGGTATAATGTACAGAGTATTGGTAATTATTGTGACATAAACTCCGAGAGGGTGTAACAGAACTCTGATGTGAAGAAGAGTTATGTTGCATCATGATCTTGGCTCATTTCACAGTAACAACCATCTCCATGTACAGCTGCTCATATATATATAGATATATATATATATATATGGATTCAAGCCCCACCATCAACGGTATGTTATTGTGTTCCCCCAGTGCAGCTAACTGGGTTATCAAATGCCGGTTATGTCTCTCACTGTCATGTAAAAGAACCATTGGCTCCATTGACCATTGACCGATGGCCTGGCTGTCCAGGATGTACTCTGCCCTGTATTTTGCCCGAGTCCACTGAGATGGGCGCGAGCCTCCCCGCAACCCTAATTAGAAGTAAGCAGTTTAGAAAATGAATGAGTCATTGAATGAATATTCTGTCTGTTATACTTGGCGGCTTTTCATCATACGGAAATACGAAACAGTGTTAATAGACCAAGCTAATTCAAGTATTCAGATGAGCCCTGTCATAATTTGAAAGATTAATATGCATGTTATTCACAGTGGGTTTTTAGTTTTACACTAAATATAAAAAAACACTTTGAATAAATACTGAAATAATTGCAGTATAAAGATCAGTGTTCTGTTTCTCTGCAGTTGAGTGACCGGATTGTCCCGCTGCACGCCCTCTCACACTGCATGTGTTTCCAGGTACAGCACAAACTAGCACTGATCTCATGTACCAGAGATAAGCCTGGGCCGATGTTATCATTTAAAATAATTTGCATGATTACTGTATTATATTATATTTGTAAAGGTTACATGATCATAAATCACTGATGTGTCTACTGATAATTATAT
>JAOUQZ010038170.1:0-14045 GCA_028564935.1 Neosilurus hyrtlii
CTTATTTTGGACCGTTCTGCTGAAGTAAGGGTAGGTCTTATTTTCGGGGTAGGTCTTATTATCGGGGAAACACGGTAGGTGTCGATTCGATTTATTGCAATTCTGTAAGTGCTGTGATTCCATAAACATATTACAAATTTTTTCAGCTTTTCTGTTGAAAACCATGAACCATATAAAAAGAATGTTTGTTAACTGTTATTTCTACACAAAGTTAGCAAATGATTTGCTCCTAACACACCGGATACTGTGCTGACTAACAATGTGTGAATCGTTTACAATGCGCCACCTGTAGGACTATAAAGGAACAGCAACGTTTCACCATCTTGGATTCATTCGCTTATTTCATATTCTGAACTGCTTTTTCCTTTATTAGGGTTCAGGGGAGGCTGGAGCCCATCTCAGCCAACTTCAGGCTAAGGTGGGGTACACCCTGTACAACTCACCTGACCATTAAAGCGCCAACACAGACACATACAACCATTCACACTCATTCACACCTAGGGGCAATTGAGAGCATCCAATTAGCTTATTGTGCATTTCTTTGGAGTGTAGGAGGAAAGCAGAGCACCAGGAGGAAACTCATGCAAACTACACACAGAGATGCCTTCACCAGGTCTGGGACTCGAACTCAAGACCTTCTGGCTGTGTGGAGGATGTGCCAACCACAACACCACCCTGCCGCCACACCCCAAATTCAAACATATAAATTAAAAATGAGTGAAATAGTTTTTTGGGGGGTCCACGAGGGGCAGTTGTGGCTCAGTGATTAAGGCTCTGGGTGTCTGATCGGAAGGTCGGGAGTTCAAGCTCCATTGCCACCAAGTTCACACTGTTGGGTCCTAAAGCAATGCCCTTAACCCTCAACTGCTCAGTTGTATAAATGAGCAATAAAAATGTAAGTCGATCTGGATGAGGGCACCTACCAAATTCTATAAATGTAAATGTGTGTCGATTAATTAATCAAAAAAACAAACAAAAAAAAGTGGTACATAACCAAATAATTTTCCCCCCATCTCGAAGTGATCATATCAAGGGGCGTGGCCAAACATAGTATACTAGGGTGCTTCTCAGCCTTGCCTGGAAACAAGGGCATTACTGAACAATATAAAGTCAAACATGACTGTCCAGAAAAACGTAAATGTTTAAAGCAATAAAAAAAAAAAGGAGAGGAAGTTTTGAGTCAGTGTACAGCACACGAGGCAGGGGCAAATAACAGCCAAATGTGGCTTTGATCTGTTGTTCCATGTACCATATGCACCCAGCCTGCACCGTCTGATTTTCCCAAACTGAAATCCTACTTGTGTGGTCACCATTTTCAGAGAGATGATGGGTAAGGATCTAGAAGCTCAAGATGTGACCCTCTTCTGTGAAGGGATAGTCAAGATTGGATACCAGTGCTTCGAGTGCACTAAAGCTATGGACACCATATTTAAAAAACAATGCAAGAAGAATCTTTCTGCTCTGATGTGTTGAGTGAGGTATCGGATGCGTTCAGTTGACCTTGACGTTGCCGCAATTGGTCACAATATCAGCTGGAGCCCAGCATACGTCTTCCCTGTGCCTTCCTGCAGGGCCACGAGGGTTCATCCCAGGTATCTCCCACATTACCACTGGCCATCGTAAGTGTATATTACACAACGTCCTGGCATCCAATCAACAGACAGTAGTGTTTGATTCAGCACACCTGGAGTGATGTCATCAAAGGAAACAAAAAGTCTGGGTTCCCATTCAGGACATCATTTCCAAAGTTGTTGCACCAAGCACATACCACAGGAACGAGGTATCTGTCGAGTTACTCAACCAGCTGACTGCTTCATAAAAAAAAAAAATTAATTATTCAGAATTTTTGTGCAACAGCACTTTGTAGAACTTCATTAAGAATGAAAAAGTTCAAATGTGACCTATCAGAGCAAAGTGGGGATTAAAATCGGAAATTATAAAATACTTTGTTGAAACGTGATTTTCTTCAGAGTTGCATTTTTAAAGGATAAAAATTCTGTTAGTTACTCCAAAACTAGACAACTGTTTTAGAAAATTTGGTAACATTTTGGATATCAGCTACAAAATGATACCAATAACTCAAAATCATTACATTCCAACTTAATACCCACTTTGCTGTGATGAGTCACAAATCATCTGTATTTATCTTATTTTATGGATACTGTATGTTTAAAATTTTGCAATGATACAGAGTACCACAATAAACTCAATATGGAATATTGACAGTAATATACAGTAGAATAATAATGGCACAGCTTTGACATTGGTATCTATTGTCATACATTAAGAATATAATGTTGAAAACAACAAAAATTGTAGTTTTTTTCCAGCTTTGTCCCCATTTATCATTATTACAGTATGATTCATATGAGTTGTACTTGCAGTGTAAAAAAAAAATATATAGTAGAGTAGACAACCAAAATTTGAGACGGCTCAATAAAATACTGAAAATGTTATAGCCAATTAAAAATGCCATCGCAGAAATAACGAAATGAAAAAGCATCTTTAAAAGGTTATCGATTTACGCCAAGTAGAGACATGTCCTTAAACGTTTGTATTTCCACAGCGCTAACGCTAGATAGCAGGCATACAAAAACAATCAAGGTCATATCTAGCATCGTTCTTAAAATATTACTATTATAATAGTGATTTGTTCTTAAAACGAGAGTAAAAAGGACCTTTACTTTGTGCTCTTTAACAATTTTTCCAGCCAAAACCAGAAGAAGTACTGAGCTAAAATTTTGCAGACATTTATTAATCTAATAAAGGTTTGCCTTTGGATTCTTTTCAAACTAATCTGAAAGAATTTCAATCAAGTAATAAATAAATAAATAAATGAATAACTGTTGAATTAACCCTAGAACTAATTTTGGAATTTTTACAAAACTAAAGAGAGGACTGTACTGAAAGTTCTGTGTGTATTCTTGTAACATAAAAAGATCATAAAAGATCATAAAAAGATCAAGATCATACCAGAGATCAGGTTCAGCAAATGCAATACATAATTAAACAGGAAGTGCTTTCTAGTCTCTTGTACACATGTCTGGCAAAACAGCATTTATATGACCCTTCTGTGCAGTTTACAAAACAGTTAAATGGAATATTAGAGGAACTACCACAAACAGGAAACATACTTAGCATTAACATACCACACAAAGCCACAACAAAGTGGCTGACCTCAGGAAGCCTGCTGACCCATGCAAAGCAAAAGAGGTGAATAAAACTTCCAGAGGAAAAGAAGTGGACCGTTCTGCACCGCTCGCAGAGAGCAGGGAGAGGAGGTGGCATTTCCTTTGTTGTAGAAGTGCATCTGTTGTACATACTTTCTCATATTAAAAAAGTGTGGGAGAAAATAGATGAATGAATAAGAGGATAAATAAGAACAAAGGCACAACTGAACACATTGAACCGATGAAGCCGAGGAGTCAGAGAGGCTGAATCACAGCTGCTGAATTCGGAAAGATCGCGAGTGAGCAGAACACACTGTTCACGTCTGGTATTAATCCCCAGCTTTGTCTAAATATAGCCTGATTTGATTAAATAACACACATTGTGGTGTGTCCACACAAAAATCCAACTGATCAGACTAACCCTGGCTTCGCGCTAGCGAGCGACATCACTTATCGCTTTTAGGATTTTTAAAATTTTTACTTAAAAATAGAAGCAGTACATAAAACTCTGTTGGTGGGATGTCCCGGGGTGGTCGCACCCATTTTTGGGTACACAAAATGTGTAGGACATGGTGACATATGGTTACATCATTCATTCATTTTCTGAACCGCTTAATCCTAATTAGGGTCGCGAGGAGGCTGGCACCCATCTCAGCCGACTCTGGGGAGGGTAGGGTACACCCTAGACAGCTCGCCAGGCCTACACACACACAACTATTTACACTCACACTCACACCTAGGAATGATTTGGAACAGCCAATTAGCCTACTGTGCATGTATTTGGACTGTGGGAGGAAACTAGAGTACCCGGAGGAAACCCATGCAAGCACAGGGAGAACATGCAAACCCCACACAGAAACGCTCCGAGCCTTGAAATTGAACCCATGACTTTCTTGCTGTGAGGCTGATGTACTAAACAATACACCACTGTGACGCCTGGTTACATCATTTGAAACCAAAAAATAAGAGAAGGAAGAAGCCTGCTGGACATCGAGGAATAAAACAGTTCATTATTAATAGCCCTGCTTCCCGGGTTACTAATCTGTCCACTACTGTGTTCGTCTTTGTTTAAAGACAGTGAGCGGGAAAATAAAAAGCGGGAAAATATTACAAATTTAGTACATGGAACAAGAGCACTAATCTCCACAAGCCCCACAATCCCCATATGAACCAAACAGCCAAAAATCAACCATCATCTTCCAATGTTAAAAAACCCTTTAAAAAGCACCTTCTCTGATACGTTTACATACACACATATGAAAATCTGCACGTACTGTTTTTGCGTAATCCTGCTAACAAACACACAAACTGAGAGTAAAACATTCCTTCCTCGGTGGTGCAAAAAGAAATCGGTGCCAAACAGAACACTTAAAATCAGACCGCAAAAAAAAAGTTTGTACAAGCACACAGTAACTAAAATCCTCATGGTCCTTGAGGATTAGTGGTCATGTGGAACAGCAAACACCATCAGACACTTGCAAGAGCGCACACCCCCACCCCCCCCCACCCCCCACCGAAAGAACAGGAAGAAAGGCGTAGACCCAGCAACTCAAGTTGAAGGTCAACTCAACTGGGCATTCATACCACATCCAACCAACAGCTGTATGAAATTACTGGTTCACAACCCATTCAAGAGTTTTGTCATCTAAAGCCCCTCGAATACTTGGCCCATGCCTGCCGTATGGAAAATAATGCACTACAGAAAAAAAGCAGAAAATTTGTTTGACAAATTAGACTTTGGAGAAAAGTCGACCTCCAGGGAGTAGACCAGCTTCAAGCAAGGAAGGTCGAGATGGACACAATAAACTTTGAGTGTTTTTATTGGAGCAACATCTACAATGACATGCCCCAAGGCTGATCTCGTGCCACAAGGGAAACTGATGATAATGATGATGATGATGATGATTCCTATCAGAGTGTGAAATATCGATTGAGTTCAGCTGAGGTCACGGGATTGTCCTCTGTCCAGGATGTGTAGAAATCTTACAAAGCTTTTCCAACCACAGCACACCCACACACTGATCTGCACTACACAATATATTAAAAAACACCACACACAAACACACACACACACACACACACACGCACACACACGCACACACACACACACACACACACTCCAGCATTTTTTCCTCCTTATCACATCTGCTGAATCTGCAGGATAAGTGCACTCACCATGCACAAGAAAGGCCTCAAGTTGTTCGTACCACTTATTCTATTTACTGTTATTGAAACACGTGAACATGTGACTCATCAGTACGCCCCTGGAAACACAGAACCTCCGATGTGTGATGCACAAAACATATATTTTTTTCAACTCAGTAGAGACAGCAGTTGTTTAAATATTGTCATTATTGCACAAAGATTATTTAAAATTTGTTTTATTACCTGTAAGATGCAGAAGAGTGATATTGGTGAGTGAACACAGAAAGAGACAGATGGAGAGTCAGAGAAAGATAAAGAGAGAGGGACAGGACAGAGAGAGAAACAGACAGAGAGTAAGACAGCAAGACAAGAGAGAGGGAGAGAAAGACAGACAGAGAGCCATAAAAAGAGACACAGAGAAAGAGAGAAAGACAGACAGACATAGGGAAAAACAGACAGAGAGCGAGACAAGACAGAGAGTGAGACAGCGAGATAGAGAGAGAGAGAGAAAGAGAGAGGGAGAGCAAGACAGAGAGATACAGACAAGACACGGCATCTGTTCCTTATCAGGCCGACATTTGGGGACTCTTTGGCTTGCCAAGACCTTTGTAATTTGCAAGACCTGTTAGGCCAAGATTGAATATTTTTGGCAACCTTTCAGGGAAACACAGAGAGAGAAATAGAGAGAGAGAGAGAGAGAGAGAGAGAAGACAGAGAAACAGAAACAAAGTATGTCAGCAAGACATACAGAGAGAAACAGAAAGAGAGAGTAAGACATCAAGACAGAGAGAGAGAGAGGGAGAGAAACAACACAGAGAAACAGAAAGAGAGAGTAAGACTTGATTGAGACAATGAGACAGAGAAATTGAGACATGGAAACAGAGAGTGAGACAGGGAGACAAAGAGCTTGAGATAGACACACACAGCAGAACTGCTTAATCCTAATTAGGGTCGCGGGGAGGCTGGTGCCCATCTCAGCCGACTCTGGGCGAGGGTAGAGTACACCCTGGGCAGAAACACGCAGACGGCTATGCAGCCTACTCTTGACGAAAATCAGCAATGGTTCTTTTACATTCCTCTCACCACAGACAGTGAGAGACAAAAAGCAGATAAAACTGAAGAATCATCTTATCTTATGGACACTCCTCAAAATAAAATATTATTATAAACTGCCATAAATACGAATTCTTTAATAAATAACCTGCAAATTATCGGTAAGGGTTATTATTGCAGGGATTTTTTGAGAAATAAAACCCTTGTTGATGTTTTGTTTTATGAAAATAATTACATATCAAGCAGTAACAGGAAGTGAGCAGTGCTACATCACACCACATTGTCGCTGATTGTTTTCCTGTGCCAGCACTCCCCCTGGGTGGTTTATTCCTTACTGAATATTAGAATCACAGGGTGCACAGAGCAGCAGCGCTACACTGTGTTTGTATAATTATCTCAGGAAAATAACCTGCAATATCATCACTGCCATCCGAAACCATCATTTCTTCAGGTTTGCTTTATATTATTTCCTTTCATTTCTTTGCCAGCACGCTCATCTGATTATCTCTCCCAGCGCCCTATAACATGAATGTATCATTATAGCTGAGCGTGCATCCACAGGTGTGTCTCACAGCAGTCGGAGTGAGGAGTACACCAAACCAACCATTCCACCAAGAAAGGATTGAAGAGAGACGAATTCATCCATCACTTCTTATAATATCATTCTGAAGGGGGGGTGGGTGGGGGACGTGGGGGGTTCAAACAGTCAGAAAGTAAGCTGTATAAACATACCATGTATATTCCCTTCTCTCTAGGTGGACTTCACCCATATCACACCAATGGTTTGCGCTCTCCAGCTCGGGGTTAGGTGCTGCCCCAATTAAAGGAGTTCATGTACTGACATGAGGGTTCTCTGATTAGACTGGATTTCGAAAGGTTCCCAAAAAAAAATGTAATCTTGGCCTAACAGGTCTTGGCAAGCCAAAAAGTCCCCAAATGTCAGCCTAAGAAGGAACAGATGCAGTCGATTGAATTGAGGATCTCCCACCTCTCTCATCCTGAATATAGACACGACATATTAGAAGGCTGTCGAGAATTGTTTTCGTAATCAGTTCTGTGCATCGATAACAGAAACTGTCAAAAAGCATCACTATGCTTCGTACAAACTATTATGTGTGTCACGTCTCATCCTAAAAAAACACAAGCATCTGAGACCACTGCTTTAGTTTATTACACAACAAGACAGAGAAGCCACGCTGCGCACATTCCTGTCGTCTCTAAAACAACTCAATAATGTGGTTGGTAATTAACTAACAAGCTCAGATGGTAGTCTTACAGCAGGGGGTATCATGGGAAAATCAGAGAGGTTTGGAAAGGCTTTTCTTTTTCATTTGTGCCACAGTATGTTTTATGGAGGGCATTTATGTTGTGCTGTTAATCAGAAAATAATCAGTGTTGAGATGGAGTGATGACAGATTTATTGGTTTCGCTTTGCCATCAATTATTTTCTGACACTAAATGTTTCATTCCTCTTAAACCAATGCTTATACCACTTTTTACTTTTTATATAGCAGCTATGTAAAATATTCCTCATAGATGAGGTGAATATCACTGAATATTCCATGAAAAGCAAGGTTGGGGTAGTCAAGTTGGTGAGGTGGATAACGTTTAATAGAATATACTACACACTTGGTGTGGTCAGATTGGCTCACCATCTCGAGATGCACCAACGGCAAGAGGGATGGCTGATATGAGGTGCATAATTGTAACAGTATACACTATCACTTGAGCAAAAAAAGCACACTAACATGAGATTTTATGGTTTACTCATTTTATTATGATGGATGCAGATGAGCACACAGGACAGATGGGTGAAAGGCAGCCCTTTAAAGTGATTAGAGAGCTGGGGTGGAACTTTGCAGAAAAAAATACATTAAAAGGAAATTTTTGTGGCTTATATTCTTTATTTTGACCGTGACACTGAGGCAGGTTTGGTACTACACTTTTAATCATCTACAAGCTCTGTGACTCTGTGTAGCTAACGGTGCCTTATCCAGGCTGTTCATCATACTCGTTCCAACACAAAGTTAGGAGTGCTCGGTAAAGGTGTTTACAGAAATCACAGTAAATCAAAATAAAATGTGATTTTTATAGCTTATATTTACATATTTTTATCACAACACTGGGGCAGGTGAGGTGAACTCTGCTAACTTAACGATCCACCCGTGTTTTGGACACATTTTTGATGTTCCACCTCGAGGACATCCATCTTAATAACACCACTTATTATCCTTTTTTTTTTCTTCTTCACGAAAAAAAATCAATCACTTTAATTTTGAACGATTTTGCTCCATAGTAACGTATATGTTAGTACACCTAACAACAGGGTATTACAAAGAAATAACAGAAAGCTACCATGACTGAGCTACCTAGAGTTTAACACTGCACTGAATCCTATAATTATTGCAAGTTAAATAATTGCCACACAACTGTCCATTGGCTGATTCTTAAAAAACGCATCAACAACTTCTGACCAATCACAATCCATAAATGATCAACAGCATACATATTTATAGTTCATAGGCTACAGAGAAAGCAGCTGAGATTTATTTATTGCTTGGATAGATGGGAATTGGTGGATCGATGGATAGATGTTAAATCTGAAGTGTGTATTCATTCCTTCTCTAAAAATCATCTCACTCACTCCCCGAGCCGGTTACTCATACTAGGGTGTATGGTGTATTGTTGGGAGGCTGGTGCCAATCTGGTACACCCCGAACACCTCGCCAGATCATCACAGTGCAACACACACACACAAACAACCATTTACACTCACAATCACACCTGAGGCAATTCGGAAAAGAATATTAGCCTACTGTGGACTGTGGGAGGAAACCGGAGTACCTGGAGGGAACCCGCGCAAGCACAGAGAAGAGAACGTGCAAACTCCACACAGAAACTCATCCGGGACTCGAACCCAGTACCTTCTTGCTGTGAGGCGCACGTGCTAACCACCACACCACTCCTCTATAAATCATCAATTCTTAATGAAACTTTGATTAAAAGCTGGTAATAATATTGATAAAGTATTTATCAACAGTAATTATCACGGATATAAGAGTTTATTAAATGGACTTTAAAAGTAAAGCATAAATAAATGTTACAAAAACATGCAGGTGTTTTAACATAAAACATGAAGTGTTTCTGATATCAAAACTTCTTCTGACTGGAAAGTTCAGGAAAGAAAAGAGAAGCTAAGCTAACAACAACAACAACAACAACAATAATATTAATAATAATAATAATAATAATAAACTCCTTTGTACATATTTGTTTGTTATTAAAGTTTTCAGGGGGGAAATTATTTTGCACAAAATATTTTATTACTAAAAAAACATATATGAGTAGCTCCTAAAACTTCCCTCATAAATCATTTAGCTTGTAAACTCTGGCTGAACTCCAGCTGCCCCTCTGTTACCTCCTTTATTAACATAACCCTCTAATTAAAGGTGTGAAAGAAACCACTTTTACAGAATGTCTTCTGCTTTTCTGCCCTTATATTTCCCTGAAGCACTATTTAAACTTGTACTGGTACTGGTACTGACCTGTGAAAGGTGAAAAGCTACCTCAGCTCTCCTGAAGCATAATCCTCTCCCAGCTGAGTCTCACGCGCCCATTAGCATCCAGGTAGCGTTTATCCCTCTCCAGAAACCTTACAGTTTCTTCCTGAGGCTCATATGAGAGGTTCTTCAGCAGCACAACTGTTGCTCTCTCCGGGACTGCAGTCCAGACTTGTCCCTGTGCCTGCAGCTAACTCTTACAGTCTCTCTCTCCTCCTTTTTTTCTCTCTCCCCTTTTGGGGATCACTCTCGCGTCCCTGGCAACGCTGTCTACCTAAAGTACACTTCAGCCAATCAGACAGCGAGAAAGGAAATGACCCGCCTCTTTCAGTCAGGTAAAGTCCCACCCCCCAATAAAAAAAATTAACATGACCTCGAATTCATATCAAGCAAATTATAATATTGAATTATATGATATATTAAATTATAATAGTTATAATAATGTAAGCAAACTTTTAACTTACTCATGTTGACAAACAGCTTAATCCTATTTAGGGTCACAGGGAGGCTGGAGCCTATCTCAGCCCACACTGGGTGAAGGTGGGGTACACCCTGAACAGCTCGGCAGCCCATCACAGTGCAACACACGCATACACACCCATACCTAGGGGCGATCTGGAACAGCCAATTAGCCTACTGTACATATTTGTTGGACGGTAGGAAACTGAGGCAAGTACGGGGAGAACATGAAAACTCCACCCAAAAAAACCCAGAGCCTGGGGATCAAACTCAGGCCTATTTATTTACTTATTTATTTACTTATTTATTCATAATCTGTCTGTATTGAATGTCTGCTTTTTTATTTCCCCAATGTATTCCCTTATTTTCTTCCAGATTTTCGTTCTGAATGTTTTCTCTTCTAAGCTCCACCATAAACAGATTTTAAAAAAATACATCCCTCCAATCCTTCCCCCAAATTCCACCCACATTTTTATTTTGTATTTATTTATTTCCCTACTCGAGTCCTTGCCGGTACTTTCCAAATGGAAGCCTGATAATAAGCAGACGAATGTTTTTTATGTATTACATTTTTTGTGTGTGTGGGGGGGAGGGAGGGGGGGGGGGTTGGAATAAAGACATAAACACTACAACCCCCACCCCCCACCCCCAAAAAAGAGACGATTCCCAGATAAACATCATTTAAAAACTGCTTACATATAGGCCAACTTTTTAATTTTCTCATCTCCCCCAATTTATCCCAGAATGCTTTTTCAAATTTTAGCTGTATTTATTTAAATTTATTTGAAATATTTCTCATAATTTTTGCCCATTTCAGGTGATTTATTTCCCTGTTGAACAGAAGAAAATATATTTTGAGAGCAAACAAACAAACATACATACATACATACATACATTAAATAAATAAATAGATAGATAGATAGATAGAAAGCCCCTTTGAGATAGCTAGCATTAGTTAGCATTATTTTGTCCCTGAGAGGCACGGTGGTGCAGTGGTTAGCACGTCTGCCTCACAGCATGGCGGTCCTGGGTTCGAATCCATGGCTTTGGTTGTTTCTGTGTGGAGTTAGCAAGTTCTCCCCATGCTTTCATGGGTTTCCTCTGGGATCAAGCCCCGGCCTTGGTGAGGGTGTTTCTGTGTGAAGTTTTAATGTTCTCCCTGTGATTTCATGGGTTTGCTCTGGGGACTCTGCTTTCCTCCCACAGTCCAAAGACATGTGCATTAGGCTAATTTGATGTTCCAAATTGCCCATACATGTGTGGCTTAATGCTCTCCATGAACATTATTATTATTTTTTTTTGGCTGTGCAGCATAGTTAAAACTGTGTCTTTTATTGTCTTAAAAAGGTACAAACAAGGACGGAGCTCACAATCAACGCAGCTAAAACTGAAATCAGACAATTTAAATATCAGATGGTGGCTATGTTTTTCCTAAAGCTATCATCAGTATCTTGATGCTCAGCTGTACTGCAGAGGACAGGAAGGCCTTGCAGCAGCCTAACTGGAACTACACTACCACTACACTACTAGCTTAGTTGTGGACATTTTATAATAGCTGCTAATTAGAGAGCTGATACTCATTTTCACTGTTCATGCAACAGTTGACAATAAAGATCTCTTTATCTTATCAGTATCAGAATCACAGAATTCCACAAAACAAGCCAAAAATCCCAAATTTTTCTAGGAGCACCTCGAGCTACAGGTGAAAGTTGACAGTTTTTATTAAACCTACTGAAACAATGATTTGCACAGATCACAGAGACACATACCTATTGTGTTCTTGTAACCTGAGAAAAACTTTACTCACCTTATACCGGTTCAATCCTTGAACCTGATTGGTGGAAAAGTGTTGAATAAATTAAACAGCCTTTAATGTGGTCTTTTTAATGTTCCTACAATTTGCCAAGTGGACACTATACTTCGGAATACAGTAACATCCCGCTCAACGTATCCTCCGTATTCCACAGGTAAAGGCAAAGTGTGTTGGGCTTTTACACCCGAGCTTCTGGCTCATCAGAGCCAGAGTTTATCCCCGGTTTCTGTAGCGTGAGGCAACCAGGATATTCCTAGGTAAAACTGGATGGGATGCTAGTCCACTGCAGGTTACCTTCCCAGTATTTCTGACTGGTACCCATTTATACTGACGGGTGGACAGAGGCACACTCGTGGTTAAGAATTTGCCCAGGGGTCTTAGCGCTGTGGAGGTCTAACAGGAATTCGAACCCATGACATAATTTTTTTTTTAAATACGTAATTATGCGGGTTCTAATTCCACGCTGACAGCCATTCCACGAAGACAGTAATTTAAAAATCAACTCCTGCTAACGACACACTTCAGAGTGTAGCTGAATCTCAGCTGACGCCAGTCCATTGCAGAGCCAATACACAAAACCATTCACGTTTACATTCACACCTAGGGGCAATCTGGAACAGCCAATTAGCCTACTGTGCAATGTGAATGTGGGAGGAAACCGGTGTACCCAGAGGAAACCCACACTGTGCATGTCCTTGGACTCTGATCTGAAACCCACGCAAACACAAGTAGAACATGCAAAATCTACAGAGAAACGTCCTCGCTGAGTCAGAGACTGGAGCCCAGGACCTTCTTGCGGTGACACGGAAGTGTTAACCCTTACACCACCTTGCCAGGAATCATGACAATTATAAATTAAACTTATAATAAAACAAAATTAAATTTAGTTCATTCATTTTCTAAACCGCTTAATCCTAATAAGGGTCGCAGGGAGGACTGGGTAACCCTGAACAAATCATCAGACCATTGCTGGGCCAACACACATACAACCATTCACACTCATTCTCACACCTAGGAGCGATTTGGAACCGCCAATCAGCCTACTGTGCAATGTGAATGTGGGAGGAAACCGGTGTACCCAGAGGAAACCCACGCAAGCATGGGGAGAACTTGCAAACTCCACACAGAAACGGTCCAAGCCCGAGATTCGAACCCAGGACCTATTAAATTAAATTTGTGAAAAGTATTCTTAATAAGGTTAATGACTCAGGAACTATGAATAGACCTTATAAAAAAGTTTTCATCTATTTGCAAAACATGTTCTACTAGACGAGCAGTAATGACTCATGAGCAATGATGTCTCCTGAGGATCCATGAAACCCTATACACTCCCTAACCCTCACACACAGTTACACTTCTGCACCACACCCAGGCATCTGAACCCATCAGGAATCCATGCCTGGAGGCCATCCGTCCCACACGTCAAGTGCTCATCAGACTGCCTCAGCTTTCACTCCACCGGTTTCAGCACGTCTGTACCTGCATAACAAAATCTCAGTCAAGTTCTGGAAAACACTTAAGTGGAAAGTGTGTATTTGTTACTGAGAGATTATTTATGAGAACATTTCTGTATAAGGAGCTGTGTAGGCTGTGAGAGTGTGAGATTAGCACTTAGCTTTTTTGGGATCTGTATTCTTGTGTATATTTATTACACATTCTAAAAATGAGATGCAGGGTAGGTTCAGGTTAGCTCTCTCACAGGACTCTGGATCACTGCATATATTTTAGGCGCATTCATTCCTCTTCTGAACCGCTTATTCCTACTTATGGTCGCAGGGAGGCTGGCGCCCATCTCAGCTGACTCTGGGCGAGGGCGGGGTACACCCTGGACAGCTCGCCAGGCCA
>JAOUQZ010038255.1:0-31617 GCA_028564935.1 Neosilurus hyrtlii
GTGTGTGTGTGTATAAAAAAATAAATATATATATATATATATATATATATATATATATATATATATCACATTCACACATGGTTACAGGCAGGATGCAACTGCAGTTCCTGAATTGATTAGTCAAGCAAAATATCTAACTCACAAGACAGTATTATAGAGGGTAGTACAGTACAAGGACATGCATGTCGCAACAACAGGATTAGGTAAATATTATACCTACAATGATTGATAGATAGATAGATAGATAGATAGATAGAAAGATAGATACACACTCAAAGTATCAGCTTATCATGATGTTTAGACATTACTACCTACTCAGCATATCATATGGAGCAAGGTCAGTTCACAGGTAAACATAGGATCATTCACACATTCATTCATTTGCCAAATTACTTACTCTTACTGGGGTCACTGGAGCCTCTCTCATCTGAGCACACCATGGGTGAAGGTGGGGTAGCCCACCTAAACAGCCTGCTAGTCCATTGCAGGGCTAACACCCACAATTATTCACACTCAAACATAGGGGAAATTCAAAACAGCCAATTAGCCTAACCTGTATGTCTTTGGCCTATGGGAGGAAACTGGAGTATCCAAGAGGAAACCCACACCAGTGTTACTGGCACCAAGTCTAGGGGAATCTGTGCCAGTAGCATGTGGCACACAGGCGACAATGGCACTGTGCAACCAATGATTTAACAACACTGTGGATAGGCGTCACTGTAACTCCTGAGCTTTCCTCTGCCATCGTTGGCGGTAGCTAACCATTAGCCGCTAACCTTACAGCAAAACAACAGAAAGCCAACATTTCACATTAACATACCATAGCCGTAGCAAGGTGGAATTACAACCCATTTGACTTAGCGGTATGAACATATTTCACTACCTAACTGTAATTACATTAGTTCCAAACCGCACATCTTATACTTCCTGTGTGAGTTATTGATTATGGGGCCCATATCATGCTGGTTAGCTTAAACTACCCCACTCACTACTTGATCAGGACATGTAACTTGCTCAGAACACTACACCATACGCATTCTTAACAGTAGTTTTGAACTTCAATTTGTTTTTCGAAAAATATATTTTATCCTGTACCTGTGTATAGAGAGACAGAGAGGAAACAGTTCGGGTTGCTTCAGCGCTTGCTCATTTAAAGGACATGTCTTAATTAAGAATGCAAAATCATGTAAATTGTTTGGGCGGTATATATAAATACATCCACCGCGTGTTTTAACCAATACACAATGCGGTTATTAAAGCCAGCTGAGAACCTTCAATGTTTTCCGAACATTCCCGAGTATGCTCTCATCAGAGCTGAAGTTGGTCACGTGACGATGTGACATAGATTCCAGAAAACAACAGGCTTGCTTTGCTACAATAAAATGGCGGCCAGTGATAGAGAAGCTTCTCCATTCCCTTCGGACGAGTCTTTTGGCGATGGGAGTGAGGACTTAAACAATTATTCAGCCCCCAACTTACTTACATTGGACAGTGATGAAAGTGTCGATGGGGGATTAAACAATTTACAGGCTCCGGTTATAAAGCATTATCGGTTCGAACCGGTAGCCCCTCCACAGGCTGTAGTTGCTAACAACGCCAAACTCCCAGTCAAGCCCATGGGTGCAAATGATGGCCTTGAAAATCGTGCCAACAACATTGACTGGTAAAAATTATTTCTATGTTCTGTCCAGAATTAATCACAAGCATCTAACGTTAGCGTTATTTATTAATTAGTCCTACAAAGATGACAAAACCAGAGGCTACATTAGTACTGTAACTAGTAATAGTATTACATTAGTACTGTACTTGTAATAGTATTAGTACATGTAATGTATACACACACACACACGCACATATATATATATATGTATCTACTACTAGTATGAGGTCTGATTAAGCTGGGCTATACATAATGAAAAGTAAACGTACCTTTCTAAAATTCAGCTTAGTCACGGTCATTTTCCGTCTCCTCAGGCTGTGCATGGGTCGGGCTGTGCATGGGTCGGTCTTCACGGGGCGAATACTGGGTACTGCATTTCCTCGTGGATTCCACAAATCGTTTCCACTTCGCAGATATTACTGGGTCAGTCGGCTACCGATGGAGAGAGACAACTCGATGGGGGTTGTAACTGTTCTCCGAGTAGTTATTGCTACACCCACCAACAACACAAGATATCACCATTTCGAATGAATCGCTTCCGCACTGAAGTGTTTTCTGTAAGTGACTTCACCAGTCAGTATTGGCGGAAAATGCCGAAGAGAGCATTTTCGGAAGCATTCGGAAAGCAGGACATTTAAAGTGTCCTGGTTCATTAAGGGGGCCAATGTAAATGCAGAACGACCTGAGGGCACTCTAGTACTAGCATTGTGATCACTTTATGCTTGTTATCATGGTAAATAAAAAGCTTAAGACATTAACACTTTAATACTGAGCCACGCATGCGTTGAGCCTGCCAGTGTAGCCTCTCTGAGTTATCCATAACAGTGACAATGCGCCCTCTACTGGCGTAAACAGGATTAGTTCTCGGAAGATTAAATTAAATAATTAAATAATTAAATGATCAAAAACTTCTCCATCAACTTTTAAAGACTAACAAAAATTACAGGGGTCTTTTTTCCATACTATCTAACTTCCCCAACTACACAAGCACAGAGAGCACATCCAATCTCCACACAGAAACTTCAACCCCCCCAACAAACCCCAGCCCAGGACTTAAACCCAGAACCTTCTTGCTGTGTGGTGGATGTGCTGAACACTAAGCCATCGTGCTGCCCTAAACCTAGGATCAAGAATACAAGATTACAGAGTATCACACAAGCAATCATGAAACATAGCAAGGCTGGGAAGGACATTGAGTGAGGGTGTCAGTGTGACGGAGACATCACATGACCAGGCTAATACCCCCCAATAAGTTCCATCTTCTAGAATCGATAAACATTTCTCTTGATATTGCTGGCAGTGAGGTGCAGCCGTGCAGCAAGGTACAAACCAGCAATAAACGTAACACACTGTATACTTAATAGATCATTTAATATAGATAATTTCTATAGATAATTATTCTAATTAGTCATAAACTATTTTTAAGTCAAAAATGTAATTAGAAATTAATACAATGATGCACAGTTACAATATTCTCATCAATCCTTTGTATTGAGATCACAGATATGTTAGAAACAAGCACAGTTGAGACTAGGATATCAGAAATCACAGGAAAAAATACAGATTGTATTTTTTCCAGAGTGAGCACATGCCTCTATGCATGTGCTTATGTTGTCACATCCACACCGAACTCTCGCCCTGACTCTCACACTCCGCGTTCCCAATCTCTCGAGTTTTAATGATTATCACTTACATCTCGTTTCCCTGCACTGATTAGTTTCCCTATTTAACTTCCCGCTACACTCATTCCCACGTCTAGCCTTGCTGGAGCTGCACATTATCTATGCTACTCCTTCTGGAGACTCAGCCTTCCCCCTTGACGCTGCACAGGTCAGATTCCCTCTACAGTCTGCAGCTATCCCATCTCCTCATCTCCTTCAATTTTCTACCACCATCATAAACTTCTCCCGAAGTTTCCCCGATTGCTGGTTCTGTGTCTCTCCTTCGAGTTGATTTTTGTTAGGCCCTTGTGGCTTATTTGTTTTCCTGGTTTAATATATTTTCTTTTCACATGGCTTACAAAGCCTGTTAGTATTTATTATTAATACATTTATGTTCTACCTGCTGAAACCCTTGTCTTCGGGGGTTTGACATAACAGCTGTAGCCGAAACAAGTAGCCATGGTATTTTTTTTTATAATAAATATCTCCTTTTGCAGATATGAAAAATGTAGAGTATTGTTAGAGCCCGCTGGGGGAAATGAATCATGTCCTGTCTCATGTTTGTTTCTGGCTTTTTCTCTATTCAGGTATCCTGAGTCACTCCTACACAGGTGGTGAATACCGGTTCCGCCCTGATTATCCCCACCTGTTTCCCATCAGGTGCCACGGGTTATAAACTCGGCATCCTTCCTCGGTCCCCTGCCAGATCGTCTTGTACCGTTCCCAGAGTATTGTGCTTCTCACAGCTACGCCACGATCCAGCCCTGATTACCACAGCATCCACATACACCTTGTTTTCCTCTAAAGCACCTAATAAACGGGATTACTTCCCTTCACCGTACCCTGTCATGTCTGTCCTGCTTTTGGGTCTATCGAGTTGATTGCACCAGGTCTAACATTACGATCTGGCCAGTATGGACCCAGTGGACAGGGACCCCTTCACTCAGGCGCTCCGAACCCAGGAGCAACAATTCCAGTCCCACGACTCCCAGCTGGCCTCCGTCGCCACTGGCGTGCAGGAATTGGCAGACCGCCAGGACCAGTTTTAGCAAGAGGCATGGACCCAGGTTAAACAGCTGAGTTCCCAACTGCGTCAGCTCACTGCTAGCCTGGAGCGGCTGGTTACTACCCTGCTAACCCTGCCGGAGCCCTTACCATCAGCCTGCGCCCCGCCTACTACACCCCCACATCTCATCCCGTGCGCCTCGCTCTGCCAGACAAGTACACAGGTGAGTCCGGGAAATGACCATTGGGGAGCTTCACTCTGAGCACATCTCCTTCCACCTTCTCAGTTGCCCTCATCACACCCTTGTTCTGGAATTCCCATGGCTAAGGGCCCACAATCCTCAGGTTATCTGGGAGACGGGAAGGATTAGGAGGTGGGACCCCACCTGTGCTTCCACCTGTCTGGCGCCGACCCTGTTGGCCCTCCAATCCTTGGAGGGAGAGTCGGAGCAGCTGTGGAAACCAGACCCTAGTGATTACCCGGACCTGTCCAGGGTACCCCCATGCTACCACGACCTCAAGAAAGACTGTGCCATTGACCTCTTGCCTGGAGCCCCCATTCCCAAAGCCCGATTGTACTCCCTCTCGGGTCCCGAGAAAAAAGCGATGGATGAGTACATCTAGAGCTCCTTACGGGCGGCATCATTCGCCCGTCCTCTTCGCCAGCCAGAGCGGGCTTCTTCTTCATGGACAAAAGGATGGTACACTCCGACCATGCATTGATTACCCCACCCTGAATGCCATTACAGTTAAGAACCGGTACCCGCTTCCCCTCATTTCCTCCATGTTCGAGTTGCTCCAACAGGCTCGGTATTCACTAAGTTGGACCTGAGGAACGCATGCCACCCGGTCAGGATACACGAGGGAGATGAGTGGAAGACCGGGTTCAACACACCCACGGGCCACTATCGACTGGGCTCACAGAATACTAAGCCAGACGCGCTGTCCTGGTTGTGGGAATTGGAACCGTCAGCCCAGGAACCTGAACCCATCCTACCTTCAAACCAGGTGGTAGGGGCAGTTTCCTGGCAAATAGAGGAGACAGTTAAACAGGCTGGGTGGGAGGGACCCTCTCCTGAGGGGTGCCCGCGCAATCATTTGTACGTCCTGGAGAGACTGCACTCACAGGTTATCCATTGGGCACACACTTCTCTGCTCTCCTGTCACCCCGGGGCGAGGCGCACCAGTTTCATTATCAAGCAGCGCTTTTGGTGGCCGTCCCTAGCCAAGGACGCGGCGGAGTATATGGGGGCATGGCCGTTCTGCGCCAGGAATAAGACGCCACGACAGACCTGGGTGGGGCTCCTCCAGCCATTGCCAGATCGACCATGGTCACACATCTCCTTAGACTTTGTCACAGGCCTGCCTCCCTCGAGTGGTAATACAGTGGTGCTTACGGTGGTAGTCCGATTTTCTAAGATGGTTCACTTTATCCCCCCGCCCAAGTTGCCCTCGGCCAAGGAGACCGCCCGCATCCTGATCACTCAGGTCTTCCGGATACACGGCCTCCCTACAGACGTTGTCTCCGAACAGGGACCCCAATTCATATCCGGGTTCTGGAGATAGTTTTGTAATTGTTTGGGGGCCACCATCAGCCTGTCGTCGGGCTACCACCCGAAGTCCAACGGACAGACGGAGCGGCTCAACCAGGACCTGGAGACATGTCTCAGATGCCTGGTCTCACAGAATCAAGCCACATGGAGCGAGCATCTCACCTGGGTGGAATACACCCACAACTCGCTCCCTACTGTGGCCACCGGGCTCTACCCTTTCCAGGCCGCCCACAGTTACCAACCACCGCTGTTCCCGGCCAATGAGAAGGAGGTAACAGTCCCCTTGGCTCATGCCCTGGTAAGGAGATGCCGAAAGATTTGAGTCGCAACCAGGCGGCTGCTCCTCCGCGGTCAGAGATGAATGAAGACTGTGGCTGATCGCCATCGCCATCCGGCTCCTACCTACACTCCCGGCCAACAGGCATGGCTGTCCACCAGGGACCTGCCCCTGCGAGTCCTCTCCAGGAAACTGGCTCCCAGGTTTGTTGGTCCGTTTCCTTTGTCAAAGGTCATTAACCCTGTTTCTGTTCGTCTGAGACTCCCCAGGTCCCTCCGGGTGCACCCGCCCTTTCACGTCAGCAGGCTTAAACCACTCCGAGAGAGCCATCTGGTGCCCCACCACCAAGCCCCCGCCGCCACCCAAGATGGTAGACGGTGGACCGGTCTACACTGTTAAGAAGCTCTTGGCGGTACACAAGAGGGGGCAAGGTAGGCAATTCCTGGTTGACTGGGAGGGTTACACACCTGAGGAACGCTCTTGGATACCCGCAAGCCTCATCATAGACCGGAGTCTCATTGATGACTTTTATAAGCAGAATCCGAACACTGCAGGCCCTTCAGAAGCCGGTCCTAGCTGGGGGACTGTAAGAGCCCGCCGGGGGAAATGAATCATGTCCTGTCTCATGTTTGTTTCTGACTTTTTCTCTATTCAGGTATCCTGGGTCCCTCCTGCACGTGTGGTGATTACCGGCTCCGCCCTGGTTATCCCCACCTGTTTCCCATCAGGTGCCACGGGTTATAAGCTCGGCATCCTCCCTCGGTCCCCGGCCAGATCGTTTTGTTCCATTCCCAGAGTATTGTGCTTCTCACAGTTACGCCATGATCCAGCCCTGATTACCACAGCAACCACGTACACCTTGTTTTCCTCTGAGCACCTAATAAACGGGATTACTTCCCTTCACCGTACCCTGTCGTGTCTGTCCTGCTTTTGGGTCTATCGAACTGATTGTACCAGGTTTAACAAGTATGAGTCATGTAGAGTGAGGGAGTGACAACATCTCAACATCACAGTTTACCAGAACTCTCTATGCCTGAAAACCCCCAGATCTGCTTCTTTACCTAATAAAAGCCTATTAACAAAATGTTTGACTAAACAAGTAAGTTTTCAGCATAGTCTTAAAAACAGAGACTGTGTCTCAGTCCTAAACATTAACTGGAAGTTTATTCCATAATTGTGGGGCTTTGTAAGAGAAAGCTCTGCCCCCTGATGTAGTCCTCAGTATTTGAGGTATCATTAAGCAGCCTGCACCTTTTCATCTAAATGGGCAAGCTGGATCATAAACAACAAGTTCACTAAGATAATGTGGTGCAAGACTATTAATTGCTTTATAGGTTAAAGGTAGCAATTTATATTAGACTTGAAATTTAATTGGGAGCATAGTGCAGTGTAGATAAGATGGGAGTAAAATGCTCATATCTTCTGTTTCTAGTAAGAACTCTTGCTCCTGCATTCTGGACTAACTGGAGCTTGTTTATGCACCTATTGGAACATCCAGATAGTAACACATTACAATAATCTAATCTTGAGGTAATAAAAGCATGAACAAGTATTTCTGAATCATGCAGTGACATCATATTTCTTATTTTAGCAATATTTCTGAGATGAAAGAAGGCTATCCGAGTAATATTATCTACATGAGCTTCAAATGAAAGACCAGGGTTAATAATCACTTTAAGGTTCTTAACTGTTAAACAAGATGAAACTGAAACACCACCTAAACTCACTACATAATCAGAAACCTTATTTCTAGCTGCCTGTGATCCGAGTACAAGTACTTCTGTCTTATCAAAGCATAGTAACTGGTGGAACTCCAAACTTAACATTAGAACATATAGAGGAACATAACTGCTGTGCTACAGCTTTTTCTAAGATCTTGGAGATAAAAGGGAACTTTGATAACTGCTAGTTTAAAGGATTTAGGTACATAACCAGTGCAAAAGAAATAATTAATTACATTTAACAAAGGGTTAATCACTTCTGGTAGTACCTATTTAAAGAAACATGTTGGTACTGGATCTAGCGCACCGGTTGATGATTTAGATGAAGAAATGAATGAGATTAGTTCTGTCTCTTGAATGGGGCTAAAACTCTCTAGTTGCTGATCTGATGGCGGTGTATTATTATTTACCATTTTAGTTAATGTCATATCTGACTTTAAGTTTAGGGAATATTTTTTTTGCCTAATATTTCCAATTTACCATTAAAAAATTTCATGAAGTCATCACTGCTATAGGTTGATGGTCTGCACATTTTATTTATGGTCTTATTCCTAGTTAATTACATTGCAACAACATTAAATAATTATTTTTACTTCTTTAAGTATTTTGGTTTGTTTTTGTTATCTTCTATTAGATTTGAGAAGCACTAAGAGCTTTTTTTGTAGTTAAGGAGACTCTCTTTCCATGCTAGTTGAAATACAATTAATTTAGTTTGATGACATTTTCTTTCTAATTTACAGGTGTTTTAATGTGTGTGTGTGTGTGTGTGTGTGTGTGTGTGTGTGTGTGTGTGTGTGTGTGTATCATCATTATACCAGGGTGCTAATTTTTTCTCTCTGATTGTTTTTTTTTTTTTTTTTTTCAGAGGAGCTACATTATCTAGCGTATAGCGTAAATTTGACTCAAAGCATTCGATAGCTTGATCGAGTTCTGTGGGGTCTGATGGTGATCCAATCATAGTTAGTAATTCTGGAAGATTATTAATAAAACTCTGCAACTGTGCAGAAGTTGATGTGAAAGTACGCTTAATGTGATAACGTGGTGAAGTGTATATATTAGTACTAAGATGCACTGTAAGTGAGATAAGATAATGATCTAAAATAGTTTCTGACTGTGGAACTACGACTATATTTTTAATATTTAATTCAAAAGTTAGTATTAAATCTAGAGTGTGACCAGCCTTATGAGTGGGTCCTATTAAATTCTGATTTACCCCTACTGAATCTAGAATAGACACAAACGCTGTTCTTAAAGGATTCTCTGGTTTATAAAAATGAATATTAAAGTCACCAACAATTTGGACAGTGTGACAAATTGGACAGTGTGAAAATTTTGGTAATTTTGCCTTTGTACAACACCACAGTTGATTTGAAATGAACCAATCAAGATTTGATTGAAGTGTAAAAATTATGGTGTAATTCAAGGTGTTTAACAAAAATATTACTTTAACCATTTCGGAATTATAGCCATTGGTAAAGCGCAACCTATTTTCAGAGGACAAAAAGTAACAGTTAAAAAGTAAAAGTGGACAGTTGATTGAGCAGTCAAGTGAGTAGCTGAATCAACAATTTGGTATATTATTTAAAAAGTACTGATAAACTTAGCAATACCAAAAAATCTGGAACACCATGAATCACATCTAAACTGGATGAAGAAAAACCAATTCACCATATTTAGTCAAGTCCTCTCATGGAGGTAAACTTATGATCATCTACAATCAAAAATACCGTGACAAAAGTAAATACTGAGGCTTTACCTTAAGATAAAAACCACATGTAATGCTCAAGAAAAGAACAGCCAAACTATACAGATTATAGAAAGTCTTATATTTTTTTATACTCTACCCTTTTTTTGCAACATGATTCTTGGAACCCAAGATAGAGGAACCCAATCTTAACTTGGGAGAAAAGGAAGGGGTTGTGATCCAAAGCATACCATATCATTTGTCAAACATGATGGACATGGGCATATATGGCTGCCAGTGGGACTGGGTCACCAGTGATGTTGATATAATTGCTTATAACCTCTTTCACACATACACATTCTTACCACCCAAAAAAAAAAAACCAAACCAAAAAAAAAACACAGTAGTCATATGTATTGAAACATGCCTCAGAACATACAAAAAAATGGAGAAGCAACATAGAGCACATAGACTGAACATTAAAAATACCTATACAGAACACACAAAAAGATCAATGCTTGGAGAGCAGTCCCAGAGTCTGACAATAATCATCGTGTTCTCCGCCTTCATTACCAAACCAGCAACATTCCTTCCCTTCTTATTTAAAGTAAAATAATTATATTTTGGGGGTGGCAAACTAGTGAATATGGCACTTCCATCTCACACTAAAAATGTCCTGGGTTGGATGTACTTAGTGTGCTTCCATCAGTTTCCTCTGGGTGCTCCAGTTCACTCCCAGAGTCAAAGACACATTAGGCTAATTATCGATAGCCCCTAGATGTGAATATGAGTGTAAATGGGCCCTGCAGTGGTCTGGCAAGACTTTCCAGCTCGGAAAGAAAAGTTCTGGGTGATCACAAGTGACTGTCATCCATTTAATTGAAAACATCCATTGCTATGCAAGTATTTATGTATAATTAATTTAATTATAAATTTTTGCCATCCAGTGATATGTAATGTTTGATCATTTCCCCCAATAATTAATTAAAGCAAGTTTAAGCAAAATATTGTACTCTTGTTTGTTTAAATTGGTTCTTTTAATTTATATTTAGGACTTGTATAAAAAATTTATATGTTTTGGGTTATATTTATAAAGAAATATAAATGTGTAACAACATCTCTTTAACTCTATATAAGAGTTTTGGTACGTACTACACAGAAGTTGTAAAAAAAGGGGGGGGGGTATTTACGATTTGTTTTCACATATTTTCACCATTACAAAGACAAGTCTGGTGAGCTCTGCAGTTTCTGAGCAGAACATTGAGTAGCTAATGGCATCAACTTAGCCTACTGATTCAGAGCTCAAGACATGCTAAGTGAATCAAGCTCTGTTAAGGTGCTTTCGCGTGTAAACACAAAATAAACAACCTAAAATGAAAATCATCTTCCGCGGTCGGGATGTGGGGGCAGTAGCCTAAGCAGTGAGGTCCAGACGTCCATCTCCCCAGCCACTTCCTCAAGCTCTTCTGGGGGGGCACCGAGGCGTTCCCAGACCAGCTGAGAGACATAGTTCCTCCAGCCTGTTCTGGGTCGTCCCCAGGATCTCTTCCCGGTTGGACATGCCCGAAACACCACACCAGGGAGGTATAAGGGAGGCATTCTAATCAGATGCCCGTGCCACCTCAACTGGCTCCTCTCAACGCGGAGGAGCAGCGGTTCTACTCCGAGCTTCTCACAAATGGCTGAGCTTCTCACCCTATCTCTAAGGGCGAGCCCTGCCACCCTGAGATGGAAACTCATTTCAGCCGCCTGTATCCACGATCTTGTTCTTTCGGTCACTACCCAAAGCTCGTGACCATGGGTGAGGGTTGTAACATAGATCGTCTGGTAGATTAAGATCTTTGCCTTTTGACTCAGCTAACTCTTCACCACGATGGACTGGTACAAGCCCTGCTTTACAGCAGAGGCTGCACTGATCTGCATGTTCCATCCTTCCCTCACTCATGAACAAGACCCCGAGATACTTAAACTCCTCGACTTGGGGCAGGACCTCATTCCAGGCCCGGAGGGTGCATTCCACCCTTTTTCTAACCATGGCCTCAGACTTGAAGGTGCTGATTCTCATCCTGGCCGCTTCCCACTCAGCTGCGAATTGCTCCAATGAGAGCTGGAGGTCCCCGCTAGATGAAGCCAAAAGGACAACATCATCTGCAAAAAAGCAGAGATGAGATCCAATGGCCACCAAACCACAACCCCTCAACACCTCGGCTGCTCCTAGAAATTCTGTCCATAAAAAGTATGAACAGGACTGGTGAACCCCAACCCTCACCAGAAACGAATTTGACCTGTTGTTATGA
Source organism: Neosilurus hyrtlii (assembly GCA_028564935.1). Taxonomy (NCBI): domain Eukaryota; kingdom Metazoa; phylum Chordata; class Actinopteri; order Siluriformes; family Plotosidae; genus Neosilurus; species Neosilurus hyrtlii. The sequence goes on from JAOUQZ010038255.1 coordinate 11,859, forward strand.
ATGCGGACCAAGCTCTTGCTCTGGTGCCCATACTTCCAGAGCACACCCCCAAAAGATAGCCCGAGGGACATGGTCAAAAGCCTTCTCCAAGTCCACAAAGGAGTAGTGGACAGATTGGGCAAACTCCCATCTGAACCCCCAGGCTGTTCCTCCTCCATTGAGGGCATGTTGGTGGGATTGAGGAGGTCCTTGAAGCATTCCTTAAACCTCTCGACAACATCCCCAGTCGAGGTAAGCAACTCCCTACTTCCACTTTATGCAGTATTTGTGAACTGCTTCCCCCTCCTGAGGCATCAGATGGTGGTCCAGAACCTTTTCGAGGCCAACCAATAGTCTTGTTCCATGCCCTCATGAACTCCTCCAACACTCGAGATTTTGCATCGGCAACAGCAGCAGGTTTGACCTGCCAGTGCCTGTCTGCTGCCTCCGGAGTCCCACAGGCCAAAAAGGCCTGATAGGCCTCCTTCTTCAACTGGACCACCGGTGTCCACCACCAGGTTCGGGGGTTACCACCACAACAGGCAACGATGACCTTCTAGCGACAGCTGTGGGCTGCCACCTCAATAATGGAGACACGAAACATGGCCCATTCAGATTCCATGTCCCCTGCCTCCTTTGGGATGTGGTGGTAGCTCTTCCGGAGGTGGGAGTTAAAGGCCCTTCTGACAGGAGACTCCGCCAAACGTTCCCAGCAGACCCTAACTACATGCTTGGGCCAGCCAGATCTGAAGGGAGGCCTCCCCTGCCATCGGAGCCAGCTCACCACCAGGTGGTGATCGGTTGACAGCCCCACTCCTCTCTTTATCCGAGTGTCCAGAACATGTGGCCGCAAGTCTGATGACATGACTACTAAGTAGTCTAGGGTGTCCTGGTGCCAAGTGCACTTATGGACACCCTTATTTTCAAACATGGTGTTCGTGATGGACAAACTGTGATGAGCACAGAGGTCCAACAATGAAACACCATTCGGGTTCAGATCAGAGAGGCCATACCTACCAATCACACCCTTCCAGGTAACAATGTCATTGCCCACTTGGGCATTGAAGTCTCCCAGGATGACGAGGGAGTCTCCAGGGGGAGTGTTCTTTAACACACCCCTTAAAGTCTCCAAAAAAGTGTGGGTACGCTGAACTGTCATTAGGTGCATAAGTACAGGCAGAGGGAAGCTACCCTTTCATCAACTGGGGAGAACCCCAACATGTGCATACCAAGACAGGGAGGAACAAGAATGCCCACACCAGCTCGCCGTCTCTCCCCATGAGCATCTTCAGAATGGAATAAGGTCCAGACCCTCTCAAAATGGATGGTTCTAGAGCCCAAGGTCTGTGTTGAGGTGAGTCCGACAATATCTAGTCGGTATCTCCTAACCTTGGATTGCCTATTCTAGCTCAGCCTAGCCTAGGATTGGTCTGACAGAACCTATGCCTTCGGCTGTCACCCATCTCACAATGCACCCCACCCCTATAGCCCCTCCCACAGCTGGTGGGTCCATAGGAGGGCAGACCCATGTCTATTTTTTGGGCTAAGCTCCATGGGCAGAAGCCCGACCATCAGGCGCTCGCCTTGGAGCCCCTCCCCCAGGCCTGGTTCCAGTCGGGGACTCCAGTAAACTGTGTCTGGACAAAGGAAACTGATTCCTTGTATTTTCTGTATCTATAGGGGTTTTCTGAACCGCGCTTAGATTGGACCTTCACATAGGACCTGTTTGCCTTGGGTGACCCTACCAGGGGCATAATGCCCCCGACAACATAGCTCCTAGGATCATTAGGACACGCAAACCTCTCCACCACAGTAAGGTGGTGATTCAATGTGGGGTAAAATTATAATGTTATGCTTTATTTTATCAATTTAAAATTTATTAATTTTGATGCTGCCAAAAATTTCACTTTCCTAAATGGTTGTAAACAGTTTATGCCGTCTTGGATAACTGTCGCTGTCATTTTGAATGGCTGATGCATGATTCTTGCGGCTCTCATGACCAAGTTGAGTTAGCTGCTTTGGACTACATTTTCTCCATGTGATCTCTGTGTTGTTTTTGCAACATGAAGACATGCACTTGCAAGACATGTTAGAAAATTATGACAGGATGGTAGAAGAAGCTGACATAGGCAACAGATCAGGACAAACTAATTCGGCTACCAGTTCAAAAATTAAATCAACCTAAAAACATACACCCTTTTCCAGTCAATTGCGGTGGGGCAGTATTTTATATTCCATCAGATATTACCAGCATTCCAACACTGCTAAACTGCATGCAAATAATATGGCATGATTTGCTAGACTCTGATCTTTTTTTCCCTTTCTTGTTTTCTTTATCTCATTAGACTCAAAGTTAAAAAGGGCTGTTGCCAGAATAGATTGCATAACCACAGATGAGGTTAATGATGCAACTCTTTTTCAGAACTTGATTTTTCCTTTAGCCAGCTTAAAATATATGTCTCTTTGAAGCCTTTGAATTGTTTGATCACAAGATTTTTTAGCAAAACTTCTGCAGGGTTGATTGCTTGGTTACAGGAAAGTGCTCAGTACCCTCAGTCTCTCATCAAGAGAGCGCAATGTGTTATAGAGGCCAAATGAAAGTGCTATTGCCACCCAGTCCAAATTTTGCCCAACACTGCTATTAACTGGAACAAAATTGATGCAGTGTACTTTATATCCTGACCCATATCATACATTGGTGTTTCCATGGGATCCCATTTTTACCATCCTGGCAACAATACACTCTGAGGGTCATGTTCACTGTATTACTGAAAAATAAATTAAATGGGGCAAGCATAACCCTCCCCCCACATCAGGTAGAAGCTTAATAAATCTGTAAAGGCTGACTTACACCACTGAGGTAACAGCATACTGGTAACCAGTAAGTTTTTGTATGTCATTATGACCATGCCATTTTATTATTATGTGGAGCCAACATGGCATTTGTCTTTATGCTGTTACACGCTAGTCTGATCCACTAGCAACATAAAGCCTTAAGTAGTTTTGCATGCCAAACTTTCCCCATTTTAAAATGGTTATTCTTTTCTTCTTCCATTTGTCACTTGACTATAGGATTTCAGTGACGCTAAAAGGCTATAAAATTGTTGGCCCGCAAATCAGTTTCACTACAATCCCTTAAAACTTAAATATTTTTTTTAACTGCACTAATTTCACAGGTAATACTATATTGTGTTAAGATAAGTGTCCCATAAGGGCATTCAATAGCTAAGAGGTGTTATAGTGGAATTGGAATCTGACAATGTGGTAATACAATCACCAAATTTGGGCTAATATACGCTTAATCTATACTTATTAAAATACTAATAATAATAATGCTCACACCTTTTTTAGATAGACACCACAATTAAAAAAGTGTGTCATTTTAGTCAAGTAAACTAAAATATTTACACAAGAGTAAATCTATCTGTTTAGTAACACAGTTGGTAATATGGTGGAAAAACACATCATGCTATTTTGGATTTTACAATTATTACACTGTGCATGCAAAATTTCAGAACTTTTCTGTATGTCCTGGCAGCCTATAAATCCTTTAGTTTCCTTCTCTCTATGCAACTCTGAGTGAAGACGTGGTAGACCTCTAACAGCTCACCAATCGATCACAGAGCAACACAAGTACACAAACATACACACTCACCCATACCCATACCCAAGTTCATGTTCTGACTGTAGATGTATTAACTTTCACACCAACAGCTGTAAGAGTTAACTGTAGAAGTTGTGATCAAATTTTCATAATATTTGTCACTTGTATTACTTTCCTTACAGTGAAATGATTTACTATTAACAAATAAAATGAGGGATTTGAGAGATTTCTGATTTCTGAGAGAGAAAGGAGGCATCTGAAAGATTTCACCAACAAAGAAAGGTCTGTAGAGGAGACCATTCTTTGTGGGTGGAACCCTGCAAAATTGCTCCTCGTGTTGTTTCTGTGTTCAAAGTGAGCCACAGAATTAACCCAGTCACATTTAATCTTTACCTGCATTGTTTCCTGAAAACAAATCCCACATTCCACATGTCCCAGTTATGACCAGTACTCATCTCTCTGAGCCCACAAAGCTGTACGCCCTCCTCAGATCATTGATGGCCAGCCTGCCTTCACAGTTTGCTGGCTGCTATTTTCCTGCTAGGGTCTGTGGTAGTGTCCAATATTTGGTGGACTAGAAGGGTCACATACCTGAGGAACGCTCATGGGTTCCTGCTTGGGACATCCTAGGCAAGGACCCCATAAGGGACTTCAACATCCTCATCATCCTAGGAATGTCAGAAAACATTCTAGGAGAGGGGGATCATAACAAGAATTGTACTATTTCTGACCAGAAAAGGTCACCAAGACTCTTTATTGTTCTTGCTATGTTGACCCAGCTCCCTCGTCACCTAGCTCACACTGCATTCCAGCATTAGAACCTTATGCCAACTGTGAAACATATTGGTGATATTGGGCCTGCTTTGTTGCATCTGGACCAGGACATTTTGTCATTGATGGAACGATAAATTCTAAATTGTGTCAGTGAACTCTATAAGAAAATGTCAGAGCATCTGTCAGTGAACTGAAACTCAAGAGAAAGTGTTTCATGCAACAGTGCATACCCTATAGACATAAGTTCATTCATTCATTTTCTGAACCGCTTAATCCTTAGACATAAGTTGTAAGTAAATATGTCAAAATCCTGACTTTAATCCTATAGAAATGCTATGTATGTAGCTCATCTGAGGAAACCCACCAACATCCAAAAGTTTAAGCTGTTCAGTGTGGAAGAATGGACTTAAATTCCTCCAATTCCATGTGCACGACTGATCAACAGTTACCACAAACTTTTCATTTGCAATTATTTCTACACAAGGGGGTTGTAAAGCAAACACTCACATACTTTTGCAACTCACAGGTATGTAATACTGGATCATTTTTCTCAATTAATAAATGGCCAAGTATATTTTTGTCGCATTTGTTTAATTGGGCTATGTTTACCTACTTTGAAAACTTGTATATTAATTGTGAATAAATCATAATTATGCAGAAATATAGAAATTTCTAATGGGGTTCACAAACCTTCAAGCCCCACTGTAGCTAGTGTTGCACAAACCACCAAAACTGTTTTTGCTGGTTATGATAAAAAGGTGTCAGAACAGTATGCATTACAGCCTGCTGTGTGTGAGGCTAACTAACTAATGTTCTGGACGATCTGTGTATAAACACAAATTCATTATGTTTATCAACTACATAGCACTGATTTTGTACAATATTTATTAACATCCATATTATCTTTATTCCTTAAACACTTTAAACCTTGTGTAACTTGGAATTTTAGTTCATGATTATTGTTGTCATAATAGCAGTACCCACTGTCTTTTTCCATCTTACCAACTTTGGTATGTTGGAGTCTACGAGTTATTGTTAAGCGTCATTAAACATCCTGCAGGTCCAGACAGCATTGCTAATGGGTCCCATTGTGGCAGGACAAGACGCTGCAGGATGTAATTGAAATTCAAGGGGAGATAGGAAGACTGCCCTATTAACTCTTCCAAATCAGGCAAAGAAAAACTGACAGCAGAAGAAAAAAAATTTTTTTATGAGCATAAAGGTCCCATATTGAAAGCATGAATGCAATTTTGAGCTATTATCATCCCTCATTTAGTTTTCATTAGGCCTGGTAGGATTGGCAGCAAAAAAGAAGCTCCAGGAGTAAACAATCAGAACTCGGTATAGTCCAGCACACTGCATCACTTACTAATTGGACACTTTGACAGATTCATTTATTCTTCTCAGACTGCTGCTGTGTTTTCCAGGAATGCATCAGCTTTTTGCATTTATTCATAGTTTTCGAAGAATATAAAACATTTGTGTAAGGCATAATATTTCATCACCTTCATGACTAATTTTATATTTGAGTACTTGCTATGCTGATTACCTGCACTAACAATATACAACATTGTGTCTCCAGTAGTCTTACTAAATAACATCCTTACAATGGCTATTTTAACTCCACTTAATGATTCATCGACAATGTAACACCTCTTGGACACTGGATCAAACTCAGCATTTATAGGCATTACAAATTTCAGCCAAAAGGCTAAAAAACCTAGCATTTATTGTATGATGCAAATCCTTGAATTAAGACTTGTATATAATGCAGGAGAAAAAAATATATATTTCTGAACAAAGAGGGAAAGTGGACTTTCTTTTGTTTGTGTATTCAAAATTATCTCGGAGATTGCATAAAATATACTGAATTGCTACATTTGGGTTTGAGTGGCATGCTGGCGTAGTGTTTAACATATCCGCTTCACAGCAAGAAGGTCCTGGGTTCGAGTCCCGGGCTCAGCAATTTCTGTGCGAAGTTTGCATACTGACCTGTGCTTGTGTGGGTTTCCTCTGGGTACTCCGGTTTCCTCTCAAAGTCCAAAGACATTTTAATTTATTTTTTACATTTATTTTGATATGCTGAATTAATTCCACAAGGCAAATTTGGCTCTGCAATTTAACACATCCAAAGTGCACCCCCCCCCCCCACACACACACACACCCCCATTCCACACACACACACACACACACACACACACACACACACACACACACACAAAACAGTGAGCACATACATACTAGTAGCTGTGGCCATCCACATTGCTGTGCCCAGAGAGCAGTTGAGAGTTTGGTGGAGGAAGGGGAGGTTCCACACATTTTTCCTGATGGTGCGGGAATTGAACCAGCAACCTTTTGGTCCCTAACCCCTATTCTCTATAATTGTGTAAACATGTAATTGGCTGTTCCTAACTGTCTGAAGATGTGAATGTAAGTATATGTTGCTCTGCAATGCTCTGGTGAGCTGTTCAGTTTGTATACTGCCTTCTCCCAGTATTACAAGCCCCCCTGCAACCCCAATAAGATTATGTTGTCTGACAAATGAGTAAGCGTTTATTTTAGATTGCACTGATTTGAATAGCTGTAATGTCTGTGATTATGTGTATAATGTATGGACATATATGTACATATAAATGTATGTGATATCACATACACAATTTCATATGTGACAAAATTAGCCAACAAGGCAAAATCTGGATGTACAAAAATTTAAGTTGCAAAACTGCAACATTAAGTATCCTCAGTTTCCATATAATTAAAAAGTGTGATTAAAAGGGGGGGTGATGTAATACAATGGTAAACATACCTGCCCCGCTATTTTTTGAGTTTGCAGGCAGCAAAGTCTAACTTTGTTTATACACCATAACATTAACTTCACCTGATTGTTTGAAACTAGGCATTCCCATACACAGTAAGGTGTAATACACTATGTTTTGATACCTTTCTGTCATAGCTAGCATTAACAGTTTTTGCGGTTTGCACTACAGTAGCACTTTTCTGAGATCAGAGCAGACATACCAGCCTTTACTCCCTATGTGCATCAGTAAGCCTTAGGCACCCATGACACACAGGATTCGCAGGATTCACAGCATTTTCTTCCTTTGACCACTTTTGGTAGTTACTTACCACTGCATACTAGGTATACCCTAAAAGACCTGGGGCACAAAAACATGGCGTACAAAAACATGGCGTACGTCCTTTTTGGCGTACGTCCTTTTCCACAAAGAGCAAAGTGCAGTGATGTATCAAGAGTGAAATGACCGTGGAAATGTAAGGTGCCTCATGCCAACTTCATGGCTGGCGTACGCATGTTTCTGCAGCTGTTGGTCCTTTGATGCTGGGAAACTGTTGATAATGTGAAAATTAGTCCTCAGAGTTAATTAAAGCACAATTTGCAGTGAGAGCCAGTTTTCCTAATGTAATCGGCGCTGTCGACTGCACGCACACTGCTATAAAAGCGCCATCACAGGATGAATTTATGTCAACAGGAATCATTTTGATTTGATTACTGTACAGATCATATATGATGCACAAATGCAATTAACTAACATTGTGGTGAGGTGGCCTGGTTCAACGCATGATTCATACATCCTGAGTAACAGCATGGTTGGGAACTACAAGCTGGCACTGTGCGCAGTGGGTGGTTGATTTCAACCATATCAAAGAGGCAAGGACACAGAATTCACTTATTCACCAATGCATTTATTGAGTCACTCATATTTGAGAACGCCTATTAGCTGATCCAGGCGGTCATTTAGGCCACCGATTGCTCTCACTATTTTCTCTTGTGACTCCAGCACAGCGTGGGCAAGGACATGGCCAGTTGGGCGGACAGCAGCAGCCGGTGGTTTGGGCACACTGATGCTGGAGACACCGGGGATGGTGGAGAAATCCCCCTAGTCTGTGGGACATGGCTGTGGCTGCATGTCCTCCATCTCATTGTCTGTTTAAAAAAAATAATACATCATGCTTAAACATTCAAAGCCAATGTTTTCTTGTACTGTCATGTTTAAAGTAGTTATTAACCAAATAGTATGCACACATTTACGCATGAACCTCTATCTTACAGGGCTGTGAGTAGGCTATTCACCTGTGTGTGTTACAAATATGGACATATTTATCTTGGGGGTAATCCAAATTCCCCACATGCGCTCCCACCACCCCTGAAAAAGCAGTGTCACCTATGATTGCGGTGACTCTGCTAAAACGAGGTGAGGTCCTCCTGTCTTGTCCCCCCCGCCTGATTGGGCCAGACTTTGGCGGTGGGCAGCCGTCCTCTGCTTAACAGCCACCTTTAAGTCTGACCACTTCTTTTTTTAACTCCGTGGGTGTACGCTTTTCTGACCCCACAGCATTGACGGCCTCACACACACTCTCCCACTCAGACCTCTTGCGTTTGTTGTTAATGTCGGAGGACTGTGCGCCTCTAATTTACATTTCGTGAAATTTAGCTTTTTTCTTGTCTTACTCATATTGTAAGGGTTTTCTGATCCTGCAAAGAGGGAAATCTCCGGTGCAGGGTTCATTTAAATATGATTTGCATATTTAAATGAGGGTGTGGACAGGGGGGGTTGGGTACTCCAACATGTGCGCTCAATTCCACGTTGATTTGGATGTTCAAAGGAAATGTGCTTGGATTCATGTGTACGCACAGACTCATACATCTGGATTTTTTTGTGCTTACGACATTTTCTGGATTTAAGTGTACACCACTTTTCAGTAGGAATTCCATGCAAGTCTTTGTACATGAGGACCCTGATGTTTTGAAGGTGAATCATCATCATCTACAGCTTGTTCGTGCCACTACTGGCAGGTGGCCTCCACTTCTCCTGTCATGCAACATGGTCTTGTGCAGTTCTCATCCATTACTTCCCAGTGGTTTCTTCTGTTATTCCTCCATTATTTGGTCTTCCCCTTCTCCTTCATCCTTTTCTCAGTGTCTGTTCTGTTGTTCTCTTTGACCATCTGGTATTGTTTAGTCTTGCAAAATGTCCTGCCTATTGTCCTTTCATATATCATAATCTCTCAATGATGTCAATAATTCCTGAACCTCTGATTGTTTCTTGTGCTGTTAAGTAATGATCACTCCATACTTCTCTGTGCAACTGCCAGCTTCTTGAATATGAATAGATCCAGTCATTTAGCTTTCATAATGTGGCGATGTCAAAGTCACCCAGATCACTTGCTTATTATTCCTGCTTCCAACACATTTAGTTTCAGAAATGACTGTGCACTTTCAGCTTAACACATCACCCCTCTTGGCAGGTGCCCCTACCCAAAGGTAGTTTAAGAAAGGACAACCAGTAAATTAGCAAGAGTGTAATGTGTGGCCAATGTTCCCTGATACACATGGTGAGCAAAGGCTATTATGTCTGATATCACAAAACTGTAGCACAAACTGCAAAAACTTTTTACCACAGGCCAATACAATATTTCTTCAATTTTGGGGCTCCCTTAAGCATAGATTTTTTTTTATTTGTAATGCCACACTCCATAGCCGTGATTAATCCCTCAGATAAAAGTAGACAATCAGGGTGTAAATTGTGATCAGGCATTATTGCTTTTGTATGTCCTCACTTTTGGCTTTGTGCATTTTCATGGCGTGAAATTAAGATACATGTTAATGTCTTTAAACCTGTTTTCTGGTTGCATCACAATGTTCATGCAACATTAGTGCTTTGCAAGAGTGTTTCTTTGGAAGGATTGCTTTCAAGTACAACTGCAAAACTTACTTGACACCTGGCAAAACTTTACTGAGATTTCACAAAATGTAAATTTTTTTCTCTGCAGAGAATGTTTTCCCAGGCACTACAGTTTGTTTGTTTTTTTAACTTGGTTTATTTTGTTTTTTCATCAAGCACAACTTTATCAGGGTGTCCATGCTAGCTTCTTGTTAACTGCATGCTACCAGCTAAGGATTAAAGCAGAGTGCTTTTGACTGCATTGTGTGTGTATGTATGTACAACCATGTACAACACATTTCTTTACTATTACTGACAAAGCTGTTAAAATATTTGTAGCTCACAGTTCTGTGGAGGAGGCCTAATTTTCTGCCAAGCAAATCATCAAATTGAGGTTTGCTGTTAAAAACTTATTGAATCTAATAAAGTATTCGTGTAAAATAATTTCCTTGTTGATATTTTAGGAAGATACTAGCAATTTTAACTTACTTCAGTGGTCCAACTATTGGCCAAAATCAAACCTTCCCTTTATCTGCGAGATTTCAGAAAGGTGCAGAGCAGCAGCTTGTTCATATTTATGTAGAAATAACATTCATGAAATGCATCAGTCAGATTTAGGCCCTATCACAGCACAGAGATGTCACTTAATCGGATGGTAAATAAACTACTATCCTCTGATCAGGCTTGTGTCTCCGTGCTTATGTTACTTGACCTAAGTGCAGCTTTTGACATCACTGATCATACTTTTCTTATCAATAGATTTTAAAATATTGTTGGAGTTAAGGGAATTACCCTCTTCTGGTTTATTTCTTATTTAACTAATCCTTATCAGTTGTAGATGAAATGAGGACTGTTGCGTCTTTGGGTAGGAAAAGTATGTCAGTGGAAAAAGTTCTAGGATTAGCACTTAAATTTAAAGGTTAAATAAGAGTCAAGTGTTGTTAACCAAATGAATGACAATCAGGTATGTATATATATATATATATATATATATATATATATATATAGCAGATCCTTGACCACATCAACGAAAACATCACAAAAAAAATCCAAACTGAACCAATAGAAAAACACCACATCAGTGATCAACTGGTTTAACACAGCCACGTACAAACAAAACTGTGTGTGTGTGTGTGTGTGTGTGTGTGTGTGTGTGTGTGTGTGTGTGTGTGTGTGTGTGTGTGTGTATGTCGAAGATAGCATCTCTATTAATAGGTGTCTGAGGCAGGAGTTATAAGAGTAGTGTGGTTTCTTCAAGGCCCAAATCAACTTCAGCCCCAACAAATAAGTGTTCGCTGCATTTCTGGATTAAAGTCAGGAGCGAAAACAGCAAAGGCTAGCACTCTGTTTCATCTCTTTTCAGTAGCTGATTTCCATGTTATTGTGTATTTAATAATCTGTTTAATGAGTTAATGTACTCTGTTACCATTTATGCTTTGTGTTTTGCTCAATGAAAGTCTGTCTGCCAACATGAGTTAGATTGTTTTTTATTGTGCATGAGTCTGAGCTAAGGTGTATGAGCCTCTATTTTTGGGGGGTTTTAGGTTTTTTATTAATAACAAATATGTTTTTATTGATTCCTATCCTCAAGCAAGTCCTAAGAGCCAATCAGCATCAATTTAGCGACGCACAAGACTTATTGGGTTTTCTGTGGTGGGTGAGTATGGACACAGGACAACCATCCAAGTCATGTTCCATGGTGATCCTACCAGATCAAACTACCAGATTATAACAATGATAACTACACCCAAAGCTATCTAGCATACATGATCTTTGTTACTCTAATTCAGGGGTGTTCAATCTTATCCACAACGGGCCAGGGTGGGGGCAGGTTTTCATTGTAACCAAGTAGGAGCCACACCTTTCAAAAAGTGAAAATCAGTTGATTTGAACAGGTGAAAAATGTGACTCCTGCATTGTTGGACTGAAAGTCTGCACCCACACTGACCCTTTGCAGATAAGATTGGACACTCCTGCTCTAATTTAAATGTAGTTTTCAATCTAAACAAAAGTATAATCGGGTTGAGCAGGCATTACACAGCATTTCTAAATGTAAAAATATTAATATTATATTTTATATTGTTAAAAGATTATCAAACAAAAGAAACAAAAACTGATTTAGTCAAGCCAAAAACACTATATACCTGCAAATTTTTATATATTTTAATATTCTTTTTTTCCCATTTTCTACTACCTCAGGACCATCTGATACAAATTATTTTGGCTCAGTGCTCATCTGTTTGAACTCTTCCTCTAGAGAGATGATGGTGAGAAGATCCTCATTGTCCTGTTTGATCTTGGCTTGCTCCACACTTTGAGCCTCCAGAATCTTCAGAACAGCATGAGAAATGGGGAAAGATGGACACAGATGATGAGAAGCACACTGAGTGACTGGAATAGAGGCACCTAAAGAGAATGAAATGAACATGAACATGAACAGTTAATGGAGGGGGCGGACAAAGTGGGGAAATAAATAAATAAAGGATCAAAAAAGGAACAAGAGAAAAGATGTCATTAAAAGATGTTACTACTCAGAAAAATATACAAAACCAAAACAGAGACAAGATATGAAGATGAGAGAAAGATCAGGGTGGTTAAATGGAGAGGGGTGGCATGGCAGAAAAAAAAACTGATAAAATGACAAAATTAAAAAAGGAAGAGAAGTGTTAGAAAAAAAGAGAATGGAGAGGATAAGAATATACAGGATATGAAAAGGAGAAAGAGAAACAACATGTCATGTCATGTCACGTCATGTCATTTTCTGAACCGCTTAATCCTAATTAGGGTCGTGGGGAGGCTGGCGCCCATCTCAGCGGACTATGGGCGAGGGCAGAGTACACCCCGGACAGCTCACTAGGCCATCGCAAAGAGAAACAACGGAAAACTAAAAAATAGAAGAATCATAAGTGACATCATTAAAAACAGAAGAGGAGACAGAGCTGGAACAAAATACAGGCAATAAAAATGAAAAAGATTGTATATGGAAAAAGAAGTGATTAGAGTGAAGGTAGGATAAGAAATAATAAATAGTGTTGTGTTTCTGGTAGCTATTTCATGTTTATTACTTGTTAAAATAAACCAGCTAGTGGTTATTTTAAGTTACTCTTTTAATATCAGTTGAAGAAGAACTAGACAGGAAGTTGTTTCAGTCATGCTACTCCAAGATGGCAGCTCCTCATTATTGGCTTTCTTTTTGGTGTTTGTTTAAGCATTGTCTGTAAGTATTATATGGTGAGAAATGTTCACACACGCAGTATTGTCTTTAAACCTGAAATGTTAAAGTATGCACTTTTTTTTGGTGTACTATTCATATGTTAATTACTTCACTAATTCATATGCGAATCGCTAAGCTAACTACTCAAATTCACTGTTTTGTTATAACTTATCTTTTGTAAACATTTTTGTACATAATACTGATGTAAACTTTCTGTATGTGCTTTATTGGTGCAGTTCCACAAATTCAGATTCAGTAAATTTCACTAAAAACATCTGTTGTCTGTGGAGTTTCTGGAGCCATGTTTAACTGTTTGGATAGCTAGTTCAGCTCCTAGCAAGGCAATTTACAAATATAGAAGAGGGGATTAAAAAAAAGAGATAATAAGAACATAAGAAGGCATAAGAAATACAGAGGACACTGAAAAGAAAAAAGAAAAGACGAGAAGGGAACGAGAAAACAGGATTGAAAAGAAAAATAAAGAGACGAAAGATGTATATAGGGAGAGGACACTGGAGTAAAGGAAGAAAATAAACCAGACTGTGAGAAAGACAAAAAAAGCCCCCCCAAAAAAAATAAAAAATAAAAAATAAAAAATAAAAAAAAACAGACCGGAAGTATAAAGTAGGAGGTAAATAAATAGCAGTGAGTTTGCTATGCTTTTGTCCCTCGGCTCTAATCAAAAACTTTTCTTCCTTAGGCAATCACAAACACACACATACACACAGTGTAGTACCAGATGTGGGAAGCACTACCAGATGTGGGAAGCACTCACACAAGCATACACGTCATACAATCCTGACATAGAGCAGAAAATCACTCCTCAAACATGCCTCCACCTCTTCCCTCTCAGGAGCACTGAATTACCCCTTTCACATACAAATTCCATTAATGAATAAAATTAAATCAACACACGCACACACACCAAATTTATATTCCCATATACTCACTCATTTGCTGAACCGCTTAATTCTATTAGGGTTGTGAGGACTCTGAAGGCTATCTTAGCCAACACTGAGGAAAGGCAGGGTACATCGTAAACAGCTCGCCAGACCATTGCAGTGCCAACAGACGCACCATAATTCACACTCACCTAGGGGCAATTTGAAACCGGAGAACGAAAGACAGAAGAAACCCATGCAAGCATGGGGAGAACATGCAAACTCAACACAGAAACATTGAACCTGGAACTTGGACCTCAACTACTGCCATTCCAATACAGTCTTTAAAAGTAAAGTAACAGATTTACATTAATGGTATTTGGGTGACACCCTTATCCAGAGAGACTTATCAATTTCATATAACTGAGCAATTGAGGGTTAAGGGCATTGCTCAAGGGCCCAACAGCGGCAGTTTGGTGGTACTGGTGCTTGAGCCCCCAACCTTTGGATCAGTAAGCCAGAGCCTTAACCTTAATGCTGTAATGCAGCAAATATGTTTGGCCTCATCATAGCAAAGATACAGCACTCATTAAAGTGGTTGATGAACTACTGCTGGCCTCTGACCAAGGCAGTGTGATCCTGTTTGTGTTATTGGTCTTGTGATTTCTTTGTATATTCGAATGTTAAGTTTGGTGTTCCACAAGGTTCTGTTGTAGGCCCTTTGGGTAATTTTATTAATGAATATGGTATTAGCTTCCACTGTTATGCTAGAGACACACAGTTATTTCAGCAAAGCCAAATGAGAGATACCAGCCTAATAAAGTTGTAAAATTAGACACTGGATAGCTACTTCCTCTTATTAAATTCTATTCAATAATGTAAATAAACTATAAAATTGATAGGACAGAAGCGCTTGTGCTTGAACCTTAGGAAGATAAATAAGGTCTCTGTTCTGTAGTGACTTTGAATTGTGTTTCAGGTTCATCTTCCCAGTAAAGGACCTTGGTGTGATTATTGACCCCTGAGCCCTGATTATTGAGATCTTTCATTTGAAGCTCTTGTAGATAATAGCCTTCTGTCATCTCAAGAATATACTGTGTATATATGTATATGTGTGTGTGTGTGTGTGTGTGTGTGTGTGTATATAAAATCACTGCATTTATATTTTATTTTATACATATTGTTATATTTTATATTTTATTTTATACATATTGTTATACTTTATATTCTATTTTATTTTATATTATATTTAATATTTTCTATTTTGTATTTTAAATTTTTATATTTACATTTGAACTTTAACTATGTCCTTCAAATAGTTCTTGTTATTGTTATTTTTCTTCTTGATATTGATAGTTTTTATTCTTCAAATTTTAGGACAGTCGTAACAAGCATTTCACTACATATTGTACTGTGTACGATTTTGTATGTGACAAATAAATTTTATTTTTGAATTTGAAATGTGTTGCGCTGACCACATATATAGGTATCCACATAAATGGAAAGCTATGCATGTTACCACTGGTAACGTGACAAGGTGGGGTGCTTAATTCAGTGTAATAAATACATTTTACACAGGGCAGTGGTGGCCCGGTGGCAGGGTGCTGGCTTACTGATCTGAAGGTCAGGGGTTCCAGCCCCATTGTCACCAGGTTGTCACTGCTGTCACCCAGTGCAACTAACTGGGTTATCAAAGGTGTCTCTCACTGTCTGTTGTGAGAGGCATGTAAAAAAACTTTTGTGGACTTTCGAAAAGAAATGCCATCAGCATGTTTCTGGTGTCCTCTGCCCTCGCTGAGAGTCAGCTGAGATGGGCACCACCCTCCCCACTACGCTAAATAGGATTAAGCAATTGAGAAAATAAATAAATAAATGAATAATAAAAATATAACCATATATATTTTACTTATTTACCTTATCTATTATTAAAAGGATATTTATGGTCTTTTGTTTTTTATTATCAGAAGTAACACTCAAATTAGAAAGCCAAATTGTGTTTGTTTTCCTTCTTTGTACTTCAAAAAATACACTTGTAAAGAAGTACAGCTGATTTAAATCCATGTTTGAGGATAAGAGCATTTGTTTGCTGACCCCATTTGTTTGCTTAACCCTAATGTTGACCCTGTCCACTAGCTACCACCCCAAGCATGCTATATTTCATACCTATGGGAAACTCGCCACTACCACCAACATAATAACTAGTCACGACACGTTTATCAGATAGTTCCAATATCCAGAGAAGACATGGAAAAACATTACTGTTAACGATACTACCATGGCTGTAAATTCATGTTTTAGCTTTAAGGCTTTACTCTCATTCCCACATGGCACCTTTATAGACAAATAGTGGTAAATACATGGCGTTCATTGTCAGTGGGAATGGGAAAAAGAATACAGGATACACACACACACTCAATAAAGTTAAGTCTCTACACACACATGCCTAGAGAGATAGAATGAGCACTAATAGGTACATTGGGAAATCTCTCTCTCTCTCTCTCTCTCTCTCTCTCTCTCACACACACGGACACACACGCACACACACATTTTTTCAGAAGGCTGTAGCCTACCTCAACCAACACAAGGCGAAGCAAAGGTACACCCTCACCAGATCGCCAGACCTTTGCAGGGCCAACACACACAACCATTCACACTCACACTCAGACCTAGGGGCAATTTGAACAGCAAATTAGTCTAATGTGCATCTCTTTGGACTGTGGGAGGAAAGTAGATACCCAGAGGAAACCCACACAAGCATGGAGAGAACATGCAAGCTTTACACAGAAACTCCCAAGCCCAGGACACGAACCCAGGACCTTCTTGCTGTCAAGTGGATGTGCTAACCACTACACCACTACACCACCACGCCGCCCACAGTGTTGTCATGTGTTAAGTTTTTACATAGAATCTGCCCACTTTTGAACTGCTCTTCCACACTGTTCATACATTTTTATTTTTTGTTTGTTTGTTGCATATTGCATTATAGAAGTCCATCCAGCCAGCCATTTTTTATACCACTTATGCGACTTAGGGTCGCAGGCGACATTGGAGTCAATCCTAGCTGACCTTCAGTGTGCAAATATATCACAGGGCATACACAGAAACAGACAATCATTATCACAGAGAGAGAGATAGAGAGAGTGAGTGTGTGAGAGAGAGAGAGACATTCACACCAATGGAAAATTTAGACTGGCCTCCTAACTTCATCTGTATGTGTCTGTTCTGGGTTTGGGTCCCAGGCTTCTGCATTTCTGTGTGAAGTTTGCATGCTCTCCCTGTGCTTGTGCGGGTTTCCTCTGGGTACTTCGGTTTCCTCCAACAGTCAAAAGACATGCACATTAGGTTAACTGGTTGTTTCAAATAGCCTCTAGGTGTGAGTATGATCACCCTGCAATGGTCTGGCGAACTGTTCAGGGTGTTTGCCCTGCAATGGTCTGTAAAACTGTTTGTGTGTGTGTGTGTGTGTGTGTGTGTGTGTGCTTTAGTCAGTGTATTAATCACATCAGCTCTGCTTTAATCACAGAATGAGGGCTGTAAATGTGTTCCAGTAAATTACATCTACAGTGAATATTTATGTGTTTCCTGCTGTTGTCTTTGCTGTTATCAATGCCACCAGTTAAGTGATCAACAACCTGTCTGACAATGTGGACAAAGCATCAGGTAAACAGTATATTCAGCCTTGCTGAGAAGCTGCTGCATAAAATAATAACTAGAATCTAATAATTAATCTCACTATAAATCGAGATAATGTCTCATGGAGTGAAATCTCATCTCTCCACTGGGTAAACATTAAGGAAGGTGAAGGATTCTTCTATTTCTGTGTCATAATAAGTTATGATTTTGAAAATATATTTTTCTAATTAACTGAAGAAAGTAAGAAAAGTTGTCATGTGCTCCCAATAGGCCTCGTTTATCAATCCTTTATTAAAGTTTGTGTATAAGCCAAACTGAGCCAATTTGTCAAAAGTATACAGCTTGAGGGGGCATCGTGTGGTCACAAAGCCATGTTGGATTGTGTGCTTTCAAATCATTATGAGTGAGGAGAAGGAACACTCTCCTAGCCAATTCTATTATCCTGACAAGCTACAAGAAAAACAACAGATATTTACATGCAGCCGAGATCAAACTGAGGCTTTTATCTTTTACCAGGAGGCAAAACAATTAAATCAGATTTAAACATTCTTCACAGATATCTCAATAAATAAATCAAGTTAACTAACGACAAGCCCAACCATCTTCTGAGTAAATTTTTCATGAAAGCGGGAAAAAAAGCAGCAGAATTGGCTACAGACCAATCACCTTACAACTTCTAGAGAAGCCTTCAACTTCTCTTGGAGAGAAAAGGGGTACCGGAAATATCCAAAGGGATAAAGAGTTTACGAACTCCCGCAAAGTACTCACTGCTTGTCGGAAAAGCTCCTGTTTGTCATGCTGGGAAGGGAATTGAGTCAGGAGCTACAAAAGCCCTCTCTCTCTCTCTCTCTCTCTCTCTCTCGCTCGCTCTCTCTCACACACTCTCTCTCACACACACACACACACACACACACTGATAAACACCTTGCTCATAACCAGATCATTTACTCATCCCTCAACGAATAAACTAAACTTAAACTGAAGTGATTTGATGAAGAAATGTGAAAGAAATAAAGCTTGTTTTTGCATGATTCTGAAGACGTAAAATGTTTGAGTTGCTTTGATTGACTGCAGTGTTAATGCATTGTGCATATTGATATGCAGCCAGAAGAAAAAACTAACAGAGGCTGACGTGTTTAAAAAAGGCCGCCATCCCCGAATACGCATGCATATCAACTCGTGAAAGATGCGGTTGGCAGCGCCGCGTGCCACGGAGGGGGCATGTGCATGTTCACACCCCTCCTTTGTTGTTAGTGGTGGTCGTAGGTGGAAATTGGATATGATGAAAAATTAGAGGAGACAAAACCTTGTTTAAAATACCATACAATAAACTACTTATGAACCTCATTTGCTCAGTCTGTACTTACAAATCTAAGCCCATGGCCTGGCAAAATCCTTGCCTCTCAACTTCGTCTGAAAAAGACCTCGGGTTGGACTTTCTCTGTACAGAACTTATGCTCGGTTAATAAGCAGTTTATATATATAGTATATCGACAGTACTCAGATAATGCTTAATAACTCACATCGAGAGATTCTTTATCAGTGTGTGTGTGTGTGTGTGTGTGTGTGTGTGTGTGTGTATGTGTGTGTGTTTTAAACCAAAGTGTCTTGGTGATTGTTAGCCAGAAATTCCTTGGCCCTTCACCTTATGTGACCCAGTCTGGCAAAATGAGTCACAGTGACCACAAATTCAAAATTGAGTTAGCCATACCATTTAAAAGAGGAGACTCTAAGTTTTAAAGTGGTATGGCTAACTCAATTTTGAATTTTTGGTCACTGTGACTCATTTTGCCAGACTGGGTCACATATTAGAAAACCACAAAAGCACAAGTAAATCACTGCAGAGGTTACATCATGGATAGGATCAACAATCATTAAAGTCTATAAGATAATTCCTTTCGATGGTTCTACCGTGTTTCCCCGATAATAAGACACTGTCTTATTTTTTTTTTTCGGTTCAAAAAACACCATAGGGCTTATTTTCGGGGTAGGT